>JAXGGA010025519.1:0-10517 GCA_038373865.1 Uloborus plumipes | reverse complement strand
TTCAATTAGTCATGGTGGTATACCTTGACCATGGAGAGTTAGCGGGGGAAACGGAAACGGACCACCATTGATGAGAAATAGTTTTTTGTGAAGTTTTCAAAGGCTTAGTGTAATATTTGATATTTCATGCTTTTTTTTCTCATTCCTTGAAATATAGTTAAGTTTGGATTTCACTACTGTTGTTTTAGCTTTTGAAACACCTTTTCAATCTTATCATCGCAGGATTTTTCTTCTGAGCAACAATCTTGTATGCATTCTTAACGTGCACACAAAATTCGTTTTAATCTGACTTTTCTTTCACAGAAATCTAAATCAAGCTCTGTTGGCTTTGTTTACTACATGCGTGTAAGTAAATTTCATACACATTCCAGTCTTTTTTTTTTTTGATCCTGAAGAAAAAGGTAGTTTCTGGGACACTGTCTACGAGTGAGGACATGTAACCAATCGACGAAGGAAATTAATTTATGAAAGAGGGATTATAAATCGTATTTAACGCTACTGCCAAAATTTAAGTCAAGCTTAGATAATCAGCTTGAAATAAGGTCAAGATTCCGCAATACATGAGGAGAGGATGTTGCAATGTTACTGCGCAGAAAACGAGGTGGCATAATCGCTTCATGTATAGTCGTATACTTTTCAATGGACGTTAAGGCAGACTTTCAATGTCCTAAAAAATGCACAAAACATGTAGTGTCTTCATCAGGACCTGATCACAAAAATCGTATGCTTCTCCCGTGAAGCTGAAGTAGAAGTATTAAAAAAAAACCCTTTAAATATCAGCTCATCTAATTTAATTGACCTAGGTATCCAGCTAAAACCAATCAAGTGATTGAATAGTATTTACCTTAAAAAAATCAATTTATCTTACATTGAAAAAAAAATCTAGTTAAATATAAACTCATAGAAAAAACGCAATTTCTTTAGCATTTTCTATTGAGTTCAATCATTAGTTCTAAAATAAAATGCCGTTTAAATTCCCCAGAATTGAGAGATTTTTTTCTCCTCAATTTAGAAAAATCAACAAACATCGTGAATGTGGGAAAGATATTGAATCCTAGGGATTTATCGAAACGAATATTCTTAATCACTCGCTTTACGTCTCTTCCGGGGTCGATATCCTCATCATTACGCGTGGACTTTTTCAGTGCAATTGAATAAATTGGAACGTTTGGCTGCGAACTCAGGATTTTCTTCCTCTTTCGGATTAAGCCTTCTCAGGAACTTTCTCTCCTCAAAAAAAAAAAAAAAAAATGTTGGTTGTAGTTTCTGTCCCTGGTAAAACTAATGTCATTAAATCTTGCGAATGGAAAAACTTCGAGGTTGATATCGTCAAGATGAGGTTTCTATTGATGCTTGAAAAAAAAAAACAGAAAACATATGTAAGTGCTTAAAGGATATCAGCATTTTAGTTCGTGATATTAATAAATGAGTAAGGGCTCTGCTCCACATCAGCGGAAAACGCAAGCGTAAAGCAGAAACGTAAAATAGATTAAATGGTGTTCCTATGGAAAGTACCCGGATTTTCGGTTTCTGCCTTTGGTTTCGGTCGCGTTTTCCGCTGATGTGGAGCAGGGCCCTTACGGATGTAAAGAAACGGCACTTAAAGACTTTTTGTAACGTTAATAAAGGTCTTTAACGAAAATAATTTATTTCTTTATTCATTCGTAGCTTCACCATTTAGCTTACATTTTTCCAATGAAAAAACTAGAAAACACAATATAGGGTAAATTGGGGTAAGTGAAAAAGGAATTTCAATGAAGTATATAAATAAATACCTTTGTGCAATAAATGTAAAGTGTAAATACAATGTTAGCTTTTGACGGATGTGTGTGCCTCCATAAGCTCACAATTTTTTGCATTGAAAAAGGCGTTTCTTGTAACACCGAAACACGTTTCTGCAGTATCCCGGCGTATTTTTGCTTTTTAACGTTGTATTTATATTTTACAGGAATTTCAATGTTTCAAATTATCATCATTCCCAGCCGTTTGAAAGAATTGAGAGATAAAATTTTGTGCATTATGCACAATACACTCTGAGAGTAACTGCGTGTGAAAAAAAAAAGACTTTGTGATTGCTTGTTAGCAAATGAAATCATGTTCACATTTATTACATCGTGTTTATTTTTTACCTCAAAGCTTAGGGCATAAGCGGGAAAAGTTTTTTAATTTTCTGTGAGGTTGAAGGCAGGGATCTAAGCAGATGATCGTAGAAAAGACAGTCAGTTCAGAAGCTTAACCCTTTAAGCGGTTTGCCCGTACGGTGTACGTGCTACTCGAAATTGGCCTCATCTGGTTTGCCCGTACGGCGTACGGGTATCAATATTTTCAGATTTCCTTTTCTGGTTTTCCCGAACTGTTTGGAAAATTGTAATCCTCAAAATTCACAGTAAATGTGAGAAAAATTTTTGCATAATTTGTAAACCATTCATTTCTGCATGCAGAATGTACTTGAAAAAAGCAAATATTTCGGGATTTTGTGACCAAAATTGTAAAATAAAAAATATTGTAAAAGCATTGAAAACGAAAAAAAAAAAAAAAAAACTTAAACATTCTTTATATTCTTATTCTGTTAAGTATGGTACTTAGCTATATGCAATAAAAAATATACCTTTTTTGGAAGCATTTCTGGTAAAATAATTGACCGCTTAAAGGGTTATGAAGCTCAGTATCAATACTACTCAATCTAAGTCCTGTAGGTAGCATGTGACCAGCTGAATAATTTTTATAAAATCTAAAACCATTTAAAAAAATACAGTACAAAAATTTAATTCAAGGGTTAAATTTATAAAAAAATACACATAAAATGTAATTTATGAGCAAATATTTAGAAAAGTGCCAATTTGAGTGCCAAGGGAATTTTCACTAGTATTTCAATAACTAGTTAAAAAAATAATTTTCCCCAGAAAGAAGATAAGGTTCTGCTTTCATTTCATCTAATAACATCAGAAAAAAAAAATTTTTTTTTCTTCAGAAAATATTTTTATACATCAAAAATCAGATCGGTAACGTGTCCCAAGTAGCAAAGCTTAGCATGCAAACAGGTCATGCGCACTTTCTAACTTCCCAAAAAAACGCACTTGCACAAAAAACGATTCTATTTTTACCCCTTTGTTAATATTTTACTTCATTTTTGTTTTAATCGTTTTCTGATTTTCTAGCCGATACGAAATAAGCGTGTCCCAAGTTTCGCCGTCAGAGTGGTAACAATAACTTCCGATCTATGTTTAGTCTCCCAAAATCATTTCCTGCACCAAAACCACGTGATACTGAGTACCTGGCTGAATGTTTTATCGAATCGTAATTAAAAATTTGCATTTCTGCATCTAAAATTGTAGGTAAGTTTTTTTAAAGTGATTTTATAAAATGTGTGTCATTTGAGTCATCTGATCGGTAACACGCTCTAAAATGCGCAGTTTTTATTATTTTAAAAATTATTTTATATATAAGTATAGTCCTTTATTACAAGTGAAAAAAGCATGTGTTTGATTTTGGTTTAGTGTGATCGACTCGGAAATAAAAAAATAACTTTGTCAGTTTGTCAGATCAGTAACAGTCAGAGCGGTAACATTGAAAAACAGCGAATATGTTACAGAACTAACTCACACGTTTCAGAATTATAAAAAGCAAAAATAATAGGTTTTAGCCATATATATTGAATATTTTTGTTCTTAAAAAATGAAAAGCAATGAGTTTCAGTACAATTGCTTCATTTGTGGTTTGTATGACCTAACAATAGAAGTTAGTAAAATAAGAAAAATTGACACTGCAGAAATTAAGTTAATTAATTATTATTATTTTATTTATTTATTTTTTTGGTGCTTCAATGTCTCATAACTTCGCTAAATAACTAAATAATAACTAGCATGCTAAACTGAATTTCTGATCAAGAAATTAAATTCCCTGTAACTAATTAAAGAAAAGCAAGCAGCAGAGTTGTGTGTTGCAAAAGTTGCAGTTGTGTGTTGTTTCAAAATAAAACAAATGTTTTATTAGCTTGGATTTGGTAATCTCATAATTTATTTTATCTAAAAACCTTATCGTTCATTTTTATTTCCAAGAAATGCTTTTTTATAATGAAATTTGATTTTTTAGCCTAATATATATATTTTAATATAATTATCTTAATTCTATGTTAAAAATGCAAGGAAATGATATCATATTTAGAGATGTTAACGAAGACTGAAAGCATAAACTCAAATATGTAGCTCATATTAACATCAGATCTGTAACATTGATCAGATCTGTAACGGCTTAAAAGTGAGTAATCTAAAGAGGGGGTAAATAACTTCCTTGACCTCCCCCTTTTATTTTCTTGCATTTATACCCAATTTAGACTTAAAATCCAATATTAGTTTTTTTCTGCAAAAAATATTTTTTTTTCAGAAAACTCCAACTTCAAATTGGCACTTTTCTAAATATTAGCTCTTATATCAAAATGTAATCTTCCATTGATCACAAAGCATATATTTTTCTGAAATACAGTTTTTCACCGACTTTAACGTTCAAGTAGATGAAACAAGAAAAAAGCATTGAAAGTGATTTAGTGCATCTTAAAAATATCGCAAAGTAAAAAAAAAAAGTCAAAAAGGAATAAAAAAAGAAAATTAATATCAAAAAATAAAAAATTGGAAAGTAGATTTTTGAGATGGAGATGTCCGATTTAAAGTTTTTTTTGTTCAAGAGATCTCGGCAAGGACACTTCATTCCGGTATTTCAATTTTTGATTTGAGAAATGTTTCTTTCAATTTTGAACCATTCAAATAAACGTAACATTACCGCCTACGGAAAAATTTTAGGTAAATGTAGATCCTGAACTTAAAGGCGGTTTTCATTCAAACTAACTTGATAGAAAATAGTTTTGATGAAGAATGTAGGGAAAATATTTTTCGAAAAAAGCTGTTTTGAGGACTACGATTCCTCGACTCCAAATCAGCAACCAAGGCAGAAAAGCAGGCTTGGAAAAAATGACCGACTTCTACCGATAGAGTTTTAGAGTCTTCAATCTTACGCTGCCTATCGGTTTCGACTGACGACTCTATTTTTTTTTTTGACTCCGACACTGAATCCTCGACTAAGCGCACTCACGAGTGTGCTTAGGTATTCGATGTACGGGGTTTACATTTTTGTTTTATTGTAAACTGTACACTATCAAAAAAAGAATCATAGATGTTCCTGGAAAATAATAGGTATCTGTGGCGCCGAAAATCTGCAAGTAATTTATTTGGCTAAAAACCGGAAAGTTTCCTGCTATAAGTCAGTAAATTTCCTGGAATCTCCCTTAAGGGTTCAGAAATCTCCCCCACTGAGAGTCAGTCCTTTTTTATTTTATTTAATAAATCAGAAAACTTCTAAGAAAAATTATATAAGTTAACTTCATCAAATGTGGCCAAGGCTACTGGAGAATTGCAAACAAATAGTGAACTACTTCTTTGCCTCAAAAGCTAGAAGATCTAATGTCCGGAGATAGATTTCATCCTCTTCAAATTATCAGCCAATCAGGAGGGGTCCTAACTGCGGTTAAGGCGATGCATATAATAAAAACGCTAAATATGTTTTGAAACTGGTAGCTAATTATATATTCTATTGAAGTGAGAAGTCTGAATTCCTGCAACATGCTGCAATGTGTTCTCAAACGTGCTTGGTTTTCTGAAAAAATTCTGGAAATCTCTGAAATCCCGTAACGTTACCCAGAAATAAGTGACATTTCGGATTTTTTTTACTGTGCGGTTTTACACTTCGTTTATTTCTTTACATAAGATTCAACAAAATATGCGAGTGCTCCCCCTTTTGTTCCATTAAAAATTATTTCGGAGACTTTTATTCAATACTGTGCACTATTCAGCACAATGTATTAAATGAAGCATAGCTTCAAAATAACCTCGCTTAAAATATTTTAGAAACAAGCATTATGATATTTATAATATTCACACATTTTTCGAAAAAAACATCGTCTAGCATGGTTTTAAAGGATTTTTAGTGGTACCAATTGTCTTTTCTTAAATAGAACGGAACTTTTCTGTTCAATTTTATGGTTTTAAAATTCTGGTTAAAATTGTGTGAAACAGTTTAAGCTCCTTGTCTAACATTACGATTTGTTTCTGAAATACGTTCAAACTTTCAATCCTCTAGCTTTTCGGGAAATTATTTTAAAATCCGTCACAAGCTTCAATACACAAAGAAATATAGCAAAGTAAGTTAATGAGACATAGTAAAATGCCCAAAACAAGAATGACACCATGCTAAAATTTTTGCTACATTTACAACTAATGTGCTGCTAATCATAAGAAAGATCATTTGAAAGACAGCTTGTAATTATAAAAATATGGAAATTTTATAAGTTTTTTTTAAACTGCATTTATTTTTGAGAAAAGCACTAACGAAACGCAATATGTTCAATTCTACCCCTTTGTTATATGGCATTCATATAGAAAAACGTTTTATAAACTTACTGCAATTATTTAGGAGGGACACTTTTTGTTTTATCGTAAAATGGGGTGAATCGGAACACTTTTCAGCTTTGATTGTAAAAAAAAGTAGTTTTTCAATTAAACCTGTAATAGTTCTCACAAATATGAGTAGTATTGGTGGGTGAGATTAAGAACAGATGGTTCCTGTCAAATATAAGTTTATTTTCTACACTAGTAGGCTTTTATAAATTGTCAAAATTCAAAATAATTTTGAACTGATAAAAAATGAAAATTAATTTTAAAAAATGCTTTTGAATTGAAATGCAAGGTTTTATTATAAATTGAGGTCACTCATGTTGTCCACAAATATGTACTTGTTCCTAAAACTAGTAGTTGTGGTTTGGCTTAAGTTTTTTCATTACATTTTTTGGGATGAACGCTGCCTTTTCTTTAGTTTCTGGAAATCTCCGGGTTTCGGGGATCGTCATGTAAGATTTTCTTACTTATTCATCATTGTCTGTGTGCTGGACTTTTACTCTGAAAATGCTAAGACTTTCCCCCATGTATTTTAGGTAAAAAGAAGTCTCCTGGAGCAAAAATCTTTTTAAATCTGCAACTTTCTGTTATTCTAATATCCAGCTGCTCACGAGAAGGGGTAAACAATAATAAATTCTTATCCTTGTCCTGACTAGAAGAATTGTGGTTCGAATCTTGATTTTTCAAGCAGTTTCTTTTAAATAATTTTTAATTGGAACAACAGAGCAAAGTGTTCCGACTCACCCCGCAAATCCTTTTTTTATGACATTATGAAGAATTTTTCATTTTTATTTCCATTAACCACCACCATTTCCAAATTAAAATATGTTGTCTCTTCTAATGTGGTACTCTGTTGCTCGGATATATGCATAATTAAAACATACTATTCTTAAATTTGAAATATAAACGGATCTGTACTTACATACAAAGTTTTGCGGACGATGAAAACTTGAAGTTTTTTTTAGCGTCCAACTTGCAGCCTTGCACATAAGCCAATAGTGTTACCAGAATGACAATTTTTTTTTCTATTTCTTATAATATTAACTTTCTAAAAAAATTAACTGCCAGAAATACCCAACGTTATATTTATTAAGAATAACTTTGTATGATCAGGAACTTTTGTTTCGAATCACCCCGCTGTTCCTATACACCCCATTTTATGGTACTTTCTTATAAAAAAAATAAGTAAAGAAAATGCAGGCAACACTAAAACTTTTAAGGAAAAAACTTCCTCGTAAATCTAACAAAGTAAAAAATCGGTTTAAGAAGTATCTTTTTTGAACAGAAGCAAAATACAACGCTGAAAGGAGACTAATAGATTTTTTTTAAAGTACTTTTTCCTTTGTTCACAGTATCCGTATTCTTCCAAACTAATCTCCTAATGCGCGAAAGAGAAATAATTGATTCACGGCAACAATGTCCTGTAGTTGTACATTGTGTTGCTATATCTTAGCAATTAATGCTGCATTGCAAATCTTAAAACAGCGTTTAAACCTGTTTAGAGAACTTTGAATATAGACACTTGTCTCATTTTTAGAACACTTTTAGAATCAATTTTTCGAACAGTTTTCAGAAAACTCTTGAGACAGGGACGTCATTTCATGTTTTTCCAGGGGGGCGGGGGCAAAGGGTCCAAACACAATGCAATTTCATCGGAAAACATAAAAAAATCACGCCCACTCATATGTAAATACATTGATTTCTCAAAGTCAGGGGGGGCAATTGACCCCCCCTGCCCCCCTAAATGACTGGCCTGTCCTTAGAGCACTTTCCGAAAAACTAAGTAGTTCAGAATACTTTTTGAGCACTTTTGGAAATACAGTTGAGAGCTTTTTTTAACCACCGACTCATGCCTATTTTTGGAACACACTTTTTGGGAGTCTTAAGAACACTTATGGAGCACTAATTTTTAGCAAAGCTATCAATGTTTCAACTAGATTTTGCTATTTCTCCCTGTCAGTATTTGCACTCAAACGCAGTTTTCGGCGGTGGACGTTTCCAGCCACCGTGCAAAGATGATCTGACTTTTGTCGACCAAGTTATGAAGTTACAAATCTAATACAAATACACATGCATCCAATGGTTAAAATGAGCATGCAGAAGCAGATGAAAAGCTAAAGATTGTAGCGGTTAAAACAATAAATAACGAAATATTTAAGGAGGTATGAAAAATAATCTGTAAAAAGCAGGCCCGTCATTTAGAGGGGCAGGGGAGGGGTCAATTGCCCCCCCCCTGACTTTGAGAAATCAATGTATTTACATATAGGTGGGCATGGCTTTTGATGTTTTCCGATGAAATTGCATTGAGTTTAGACCCTTTGCCCCCCCCCCTGGAAAACTTGAAATGACGTCCCTGGTAAAAAGTATCAACGAATTAGTACCCAATTTTTTTATTGAATTAAAATAAAATAATTTATAAAAGAAATGTAATTTTGAAGTGAAATAAAGAAAAGGATGAAATGTGTAAAACAGGAAACTTTTCCAGCATAATAGTATCGAATCTTTAGAGTGACTGCAATAGTTTGCTGCGTAAGCTGAAAAAAGTCAAATCATCAATTAAAGTCATATTTGATGAAAAAAACATAAGTTCATTTCGATCAAATATTTTTTGTCATTTTATTTGATCGGATAGATTTTACACTGGGAAGAAAAGAACCAACTATTTTGGTTAAGTGTTCACTGGAAAAAAATCTGTATTATAGACAGCTTCTTTTAAAATATAAAGTTTCAAAAACTAAGAAATTTGAACAATTTAATCCTATTGACTAATTTAGATTAAAGGGGAAATACCAAGTTTTTTCTGCATCTTGTACGATTTTAAAATGTTTAACTTAACAATAGTATGGAAAGCTTGTTATTTCTTTCAAATGTTTACGCTTTTAAAAAGAGAAAGAAATACATACCGTAAAGTCGGGTTACTTGGACCCACAAGGAGGTTACTTGAGCCCACAGTAAAATGATAAAATCTGGGTTTGGTACTAGCATTAGAGACTGCAGAGTGCTTCTACCTAGAGGAGAAACGAGGAACTACGTGCAAGTCTTCAACTAATAAGTACCAAACCTAGATTTTATCATTTTACTGTAATGGGCTCAAGGGTCCAAGTAACCCGACTTTACGGTAGTTCAATAATGGTATAAAGCACTTTTTAAATTGTAAAAACTAATTCAAAATAAATGATCACGTTGATTTTTATAAAAGAAAAAACTTAGACTTTACGTAGTAAAATAAAGAAAACGAATACTGTCTAGCTTATGATCAGTCCTCATAAGACCACAGAATCCCACCCCTATTAGAATGTCGAAAGTTTTCTTTTCTCCAAGATTATTGGAATGCGAAATGCTTCCTTTTCCACCCACACTTCGTTAGTTGAACAAGAGATAAAGTAAAGGTATGTCTTCTTAAATCGTCGAACAAAATACAAATGCAAGTACAAAAATGGTTTAAATTTGTGGCACATTTGACGTTACTGAATTCATTTGTTATTCAAAACTTTCACATTTCACGAAAAAAAAAAACATGAAATAGGAAATAGTACTTTGTATTTCAAAAAAAAAAAAAGACATATTTCATGTCTTTTATATTTAATAAGGAAGTTATTTTAACCCATTAAACGCCGCTATATGAACCACATTAAAAATATCTTAATTTTTGTATGTTTTGAGGTTCAATACGCATCGACAATCATATGTAACTTCAATTTTTCAAAAATATTTATTTAGTCATGAGATATGGTATGGTCCCAAAATGGGAGACTTGGCGTTTAATGGGGATAGCATAATTATATTTTCTTCAATAGTGATGATCGAATAAAATCTGGCTAAAACTGGTTAGAAAACATAAAAACTAGTTTTGTGCAGTTAGCAAAGTTAACTATTAATACCTCACTTTTTTTATTATTAAGTTGATATCTTATTTAATCAATATAAAAGCTTTGAAGTAAAAAACATGTAAGTTTTTGCATATTCTAAGCATCACTTTTTTTCATGAAACGGAAATTGTTCCTAAAAATTTTTAACTTTTTAGCCTGAAGCCTTAATATTTTCCTGTACCACAATGAAGAAATTAAAACTTCA
>JAXGGA010025518.1:0-10518 GCA_038373865.1 Uloborus plumipes | reverse complement strand
ACATTTTTCAAAAAAAAGGGGTTGCGGTTATCTTACGATGGCGCCAATATGAGCCCGACGGGTCGAAAACAATATTGTTTGCAACTACAGTAGTTTTGCATGGGGGAAAATACTGTTACCTTTTGTGTTTTGGAACTTTATCTAACTTTCAAAAACGAATATATGTGTGCGTGGTTTGGTTTTTTTACTCTCTCTTTTTAGTTTCAATTATAAATGTTTTTCATAAAAAGTAGTGCTCGTTGCCGTTCGAGCTTTGCATTTCAGCAAGCTTGAACTTTTCAAATTGAAAAAGAAGCATCTGTGAACCAAGATTTTTACAAGGTAAGTAAAATTTTTTGAAGACTTGATGAAATGTTCTGAAAGTATGAGGAGCTTACCCCTCCCTCCCCCTCACACACACATTCGTAAAAATCTGTAGCAATATATCATTTTTTTTAAACACATTGCAATATTGTTATTCTTCAGCAATGAAAAAAAGAACCAAATAATGGATATCGGAAACGAAAGTTCAAAATTTTCGAAAACTGAGAAATTAAATTTCGGAAACGGCAGCCCAAAATTTTCAGAAATTTCTTATCACAAACACCCCTGAGCGAAACATATGGTCTGATATATTTCTTTAGGGACCTGAAAGTTAGCGATGACTGATGCTTGAAGTCACGCCTCGCTACTGCCCCCTACCTATCTTAGTGTCGCAGTCTTCTCCATTGACCCTCTTTCATTGGTAAACCTGCGTTAACGTAAAATTCGTTTTTTTCATAAGCCGCCCGCTATACCATCTGGGGCCCGTGGCAAATTCTTTCAATATCAGTAAAAATCGTCACATTGTACTCAGTTTAATTTTCATAAACTTCGAGATTTTCAGCGTCCTCAATTACACGTTGTATATGTCCGAATACTGGCCATAGGTCTCCTCTCTTAGGAGAGAGGGAATAGGCTAGTCACCACGCTAGCCCAATGCGGATTGGAAACTATATTCATCATCTATTCGCCAGTTTTCCGGTGAAGGAACAACATCACGAGGAAACCTGCATACATTTGCAATTCAATAAAAATAGCAATTTGATTTCAATAAGACATTAAGAAAAATCTTTTTTTTTTTTTTTTTTTTTTTTGTTTTTGAACTGTCTGTTCTGCAAAAGTGTCAATAACATTATCAATGTTTAAAGATCGCTTAATAGAATTTTCAATAGACGGAATAGCCAAGTTTCATAACCTGTCTTGTCCCTGTGAATAGAATGTCTTAAACAGGTTTTTATTAATATTAGTTTTGAAAATGATCTTTCATCACTAGCTGTCGTCACTGGAATTTTAAGAAATAACATCAATACAGTGCATATTTCAGGAAAGCTGCAGGATGTAAAATGATTTTTTATTATTAATAAAACAACAAGGTCTCTAATAGGTGAAGATTTTTCTATTTCGTCTCTGAAAGTGGATCGAAAACGTGTCAATAACATCCGCAAAAGTGTCAATAACATCATCAACGTTTAAAAAACGTTGTCCTGTTGTGTCTTGTCCCTGTGAATAGAGTGTCTTAAACAGTTTTTTTATTAATATTAGTTTTGAAAATGATCTTTCATCACTAGCTGTCGCCACTGGAATTTTAAGAAATAACATCAATGCAGTGCATATTTCAGGAAAGCTGCAGGATGTAAAATGATTTTTTATTATTAATAAAACAACAAGGTCTCTAATAGGTGAAGATTTTTCTATTTCGTCTCTGAAAGTGGATCGAAAACTGAGAATTTCCCTGGCAAATGATTCACATATATTAACTATCTCAACAAATTCTAGAGCCTTTGAACATAGATTAGTGCCATTCAAAACTTTTGAAGTTGAATGTTGAAAAAACTGAAATTTGAAACAATTTTATTCATTGGAAGTAAACACGATTTCAGTTGGTTAATAATGATGTCCAATACTCGATAAAATATGTTCACTTTGAACAAACTTTCCAGATCTGGGAGACGTTCATCTTCGCAAAGCTCGTTAAAATGGCGTTTTATCTTCCATTGACAAGTTTTAGAAAATTAAGGGGTGATGCACCATTTTTCTGCTACACTATTTGCTTCCATGTTTAAATTCTCAAATTCAGGTCTATACTTTTACAATTCTTCTAGACAAATTTTCACACGTTTTAAGCCATTTGAAAGATGGGTGGCTTTTGACTGAAGTACTTTAGACGCTACATCGATATAGTTACAATAGAAAACTAAAAACGTTATAAAATTGTAGTTTTCGATCTTCTTTTTCAGTGAAACAGCTTCATTTTCTTCCTCTTCTTTGAAATTTAACAGAATTGTTTTTGTTACTGCTTTAAGGACTTCAACAAACCGAGCTTTTAAAGCAAAAAAGGCATCATAACGTCCTGCTCATCTTGTAACTTTTAACGTTCTTCATGTCATTGAAGTTGAAGACTCACTTTCTTTATTTATACTATTAAAATCTGTTCGCGTCTGTCTGTCTGTCTGTCTGTCCGTCTGAAGCTTGAACTCCTCAAAAACCGCTGAGCGTAAAGAATCAAACATAATACCATTCGATTCGAAATTTTCTAAGGAAGACAATAAGACCAACCGCGTAGTTGTACGACGTTAATTAGCTGAGATATTAATTAAAACGTTAATTAAATTCTTTGCACTTTTAAAATTCCAAGACATTAATTTCTTTCCGTTGCCATTTTAAATTAAAGCGTTAATTAAATTATTGAACTATTTAAAATTCCAAGACTTTTATTCCTTTCCGTAGCTATTTTAAATTAAAGCGTTAATTAAATTGTTGAACTATTTAAAATTCCAAGACTTTTATTTCTAACCGTTGCCATTTTGAATTAAAACGTTAATTAAATTATTGAACTATTTAAAGATCCAACACTTTTATTTCTTTCCGTAGCCATTTTAAATTAAAGCGTTAATTAAATTATTGAACTATTTAAAATTCCAAGACAGTTATTTCTTACCGTTGCCATTTTAAACTAAAACGTTAATTAAATTATTGAACTTTTTAAAATTAAAGGGTGTTATTTCTTTCCGGTGTCATTTTAAATTAAAGCGTTAGTTAAATTATTGAACTATTTAGAATTCCAAGACATTTATTTGTTACCGTTGCCATTTTAAATTAAAACGCTAATTAAATTATTGAACTTTTTAAAATTAAAGAGTGTTATTTCTTTCCGTTGTCATTTTGAATACGTGTTACAACAAAGCTCTAACAATTGTTTTTATTCTAATTAATGACTGATTTTTTTTTTTCTCTGGTACCATTTTGAAAATGTGTTTTTAAATAAAATTGCAGCTGCTGTTTTTAGCAGGGACTTTTTATTGGCTACGATCCAAATATTAAAACAACTTTTTCGTTTAAAATTTTGCAATTAATTTTTCAGGAAGAAAGCGGTTTGGAAATAATTGTTTTTGGTTTATTTAGGAGGAATTTTATTTTTTATTTAGGAAGAGTGCTAAGTATGCACTACTAGACATCGTCTTTATTTCTGAGGAAGCATGTGCAAATAATTCCATTGACTTTTTGATGCAGGAAAGCTTTTTAGAGCGCCGCTTTAGCGGGGAGTAGTTTGTCGAAACTTTCCTCGCTACTGTAAAGGCGAACCGCCTTGACGGCGAGTAGGCTATTTAAACTTTCCTCGCCACCTTAAAGGCGAGCCGCCCTGGCGGCGAGTAGGTTGTTTAAACTTTCCTCACTACTGTGAAGGCGAGCCGCCTTGGCGGCGAGTAGTTTTCTCACACTGCCTTCAACACATTAAAGCCCGTGCAACGCCGGGCCACACAGCTAGTTAGATATAAAACTTGATAAAACATTCCATCTTTTGATATTATGCTCAAAAAAATTGTTGAAAATTTGTTAAGCTGTTTCAAAAAAATTTTGAAATTAACTCGGGCTAACCGAGTTAACCGAGAGCTCTATTCGAACCCAAGGCAGGATGCGTTTAGGATGCGTTGAAATTCTTAACGATTAACTTCAAATTGCATTATGGGTCTTTAGTTGTTTCACTTTGAATTTTAATCAGAGCTTTAAAAAATAAAATATATTTTTTTTAAATAAAATTAAACACTTTGGTACAATGTAAAAAAACATTTCTAAGCTCGCGGACTCTTGACCCGGGGCCCTCTTGTGTCGGGGGCCCCGTGGCATTTTGCCAGCCCTACCACCCTATTGTTAAGCCACTGGCAGCCCGTATTACTATTTATCGTGCTCATGACATATATCAATGTCCTTCCCATCACACATTTATGTATTACATTGTGACCAAAGTATGTGATTTTTTTTTAGTGTTATTATTTTAATTCCTGTTATTTAGGAACGATCATAATCTTCCTACCCCAACAGTAACATCAACTACGAACCCCCGCTTTAGAGCAGTTCTACAGTTTATGAACAGTCTGTTCATCTCATTCTGGTGTATTAAAAACATTTTACCTTTTCAATGGAATATCAAACTCGAAATTAAAATTAAAAACATTTTTATGTGAACTCTTCTTACTAAAATTTATATACAAACACGCACTTTATAAGTATGTATTTATTTATTTATTTGCGAAAGTCATTATAAATTTTTTATTTTATATGTATAAAAGTCATATATATATATATATATATATATATATATATATATATATATATATATATATATATATATATACAGTCGAGCCAATTTGCCACGAAAAATTATTCTAATAAGCGGGATATTCCATTATCCGGGATCCCACCCACATGACGTTTCAAACTGCATTCAAACCAAGAAATCATTAGAAATTGAATTAACCACAGGTATATTTATCCTCAAATACCTAATGGTTAACTTTAAACATATTAATTAATTACCCTTTGAACATATTAAAATTTACAGATTAAATAAAAAAAATGACCTTATTTTATTGTAAAATATACGTATTTGCAGCAATTTATGAAAAATTACTCTTAATGTTGTTCACTTATTTGTTGCTAAATAAGTCGGATATTTTAGACTGTTTACTGCTCTGTGAATGCACCAAGTCAGTAACTTGATTTTCTAGTTTGTAAAACAAATGAAAGTCAGCATTAGTCTTCGTTTCCAAGAAACGTCTTATAATATAAGTCATAACTTCGTACATTTATTAGTATTTGCATATTCTATAAAATTCACTTTTCCTTTTAAAGTAAGATCTTTTCGTTTAGAAGGCATTATAAAGAGACAAACACAACCGAAGCAAAATTAGAAAATGATTTCAGAACTGCAAGAGACCCCCGTTGCGATTCTCGGAAGAGTTATTTGTCTAATCATCTTACCCGATCTTTTCTACCCGTTGATTTTCACATTTCTCTCTTATTTTATTATCACTCCTCTGCGTGCCTACAGGTGAAGCTTATTCGAGACTTATTGTTCATTCTCTGAATAAAGAAATGTAGCAGAATTAACAATACACAGTGGGGGAGACAAAAAAGTGTAATACTACACTAGCGAAATATTCCCTCCAAATTCTTGGAATCGCCATTTCCTGCACCAAGGAAGTGACAAAAAAAAAAAAAAAACTTTAAAAACCGTTTATATGCTTCGCATCCATTATTGTTCTTTACAGGAGGAGAAATCTGAATGGAATCGGTTGTCTCTACATTTTCGTTTCCGTACAAAACCTTATTATTAAGTCATTTTGGAGTGAGATTGCTCCTTCCCCTTCAATCTGAGCTTGCAATACAGAAAAACTTATCTTAATAACCAAATTACACTCGCATTAAATTTAGTGTCATATGATTAAAGATTATTACTCTAAACCTCTCTACTTTCCAAACCTGTTTGAGCTCATCGCTTTGAGACGCCGACTGGCACATATCGCCCCCCCCCCCCCCCCAAAAAACCATAAGTTAGCGCAAATGAGCATCGATATTATTAAAAATATAAGTACCGAACTTTAATTTGAAGTAAAATGTATGCAATAAAGCAATTATAGCCAATCACTTTTAAACTAAAAATATCAATAAATTATTAAAAAATCCTATGATTTACTAATTTTTTCACAACGCGAACTAATAAGTATTTAAAGGGTAACATTCAACTAAGATCATCGACATACTTTTCAAAAAACTAAAGTACATTTTTCAATTATTTTCAATTCTACACTGAAAAATCTGGGTGAATTAAAATCATTGAAACTAAAAGTTTGAAGGAAAATAAATCGAAAGTTTGAAAATTTATAAAATTGTCAATGAATGACAAAATACTTCCTTAATTTCATCCGAGCTGCAAGGAGGAAGCTCTTGAACTTACATTTGTTTTTTTCGTAACTTGTGATTAACTGTCTTAACACTGAACAACCAGTTTCGAACTTGTTTACAATTTCGATTTTCACTACACTTTAATTACAACCGTTTTCCCGTTTAAATACCCATCCCACCCCCCCTCTTCCCTTAAGAATTTACCGCCCCTTTGAGGAGCCAATTCGCCCCCTTGGGGGGGATTGCCCGGTACCACTGCTGACTGCTCTGCAGTGGTACCGGGCTGACCGCTCTACAGTACCACGGCTGACTGCTCTGAACAACCCCATTTTCAAGCAACAAGTGCCGATCTTTTTCTTGAAAAATTAATACATTCGCACACTATTTTCTTTTTTTCTTTTTTTTTTCCCTGCTTTCTACGTTTTTTCTTGAAAACGGAATTATCGTTGCAGTCCAAACCTCAAATTTGATAGTCCTTATTTTCCTCACTAGATGGCGCTAACCCAAAAGTTCTATTTGACGCTGTTTGAACTGCCGATTTTGATTAGGGTAGGTGCGAAAACATTTGAAACAACATTGCTGCAACACCAACCAATTAATAAGCAAAAGTACACTTTTTAATGCTATCGTCGTCTGTAAAAGATTAATTAACCAGGTATTTTAATTCTTTACTGCACTTGTACAACAGAGGCAATGTTTTTTTACATCGAAAATTCCTTTGAAAAAAAAGAAGCTAATAATAATAGAGTCTAAAAACAAAATAATTATTAAATTAATTACAAAAATATCAGTGAATATCATCTTTTTCTTATCTACCAGTAATATACATGACTATTTAGCTTTATACATAATTTGCCTTTCTTCTGAGGTTATGAAAACGATGAGTACTCAATTCATGACTGTCTCTCTCTCGATAGAGGTTGAGGGACTGAGGTTTGGTATTTGGTGGTTGCAAGTCGGGCTTTATTCAGTGCTGATCGGTTTCAGGCATCAACGTTCCTAACCCAGCATAATAAGAGCCAGGTTTTCTTGAACCGAGCAGAAATCGGGTGTCAGCATATACATCATTTTTGACTTAGCGAAAATTTTATGGTAGATTCTTCAAATGATTCTAGAACACGCATTTTTTTCTTTTTCCCTAAAAAAAACTTCAGCGGACATGTAAAAATTCCCAAAGTTGGACCTAACGTAGTGTTTTTCTTAAAACCGATGTTTTTTAAAATTCAATTATCTCAGCGCGTTGAGCATCCACCAAAGTATTTTTTGCAATTACATCATCATATTTAATGTCCACATCGAAATACATTTTTAATTTAAAAGCTGACCATCGGGGGATCCTGTCATGGGCGACCAAACTTCGCCGAAAATAGTGAAAAAGTGTCATGTTTGAGGCCCCCTAGCTCCCTGCACTAGGATCAGTAAAAATATTCGCATGAAACCTAGTTAGTACTATATATACTATACTATTTACATCGATCATTAGTTGCAAGGGTAATCCTCAGTGGTGACGAAAAATGGCCCTTTTTGTACGTACAGAGGCGAAAAAGTACACTTCGTGACCTTATATCTCTGTACGCTGAGGGTCAACAGGGAACTTGATGAGTGTATTTAAAACTAGAGTACGGGTATTTCCACAAACAATTGACAAACCTATGGGCAAATGGCCTGGAGGTTCATAAAGTGCACCTCAAGTTGAGAAAATTGTACGTGGTAACGACGTATCCAGTTAGTTGTACTCGAATTATATGCTTTGTCACACACAACTTTGATTGTTTATTGTATATTCTACCTCTATAAAAATTACGTGTCCCTGTGTTTGTGGCCAATGGACTCCTCAGCTACTGAACCGATTCTAACCAAATTTGGCACGCAGTTTCAGTTTGGTCCAACTTAAATGATAGGATAGTTTTTATCTCAATTTAGGATCGCAATCTATTTTTTATTGCAAATTATCTTTTAGCTACCAGCTTTTCTGTATTCTTGGCTAAGCCTTTTTTGACACCTCCAAGGCTGAGCGACATAAAGCACACGCTCTGGCAGCTTCCGGAGCAATGTAAACAGGGTGTAAGTTAGCGGTGCGTTGGCCGGGTCAGCTAGTATATATATATATATATATATATATATATATATATATATATAGGTAGATGGATTGATAGATAAAGAAAAAAGAAAAAGATGTGTGTAGGAAAGAGATATGTGTGTAACACTTCGAAAAATGTTGAAATTTGTACTGATATCGAACAGCAAACAATGCATGGTTATCATAGGTAGGAGTTAGGAAGACTCCAGAAGTTGGAAAGAAATAATGAATGAATAGGTTTTCAAACATTAATTTTCAGGACAGAGGAAAATTTTCTGAAACTAATGTTTGTAAGAGTTTTACGATTACTTCAGTTTTTTCTAACGTAATCAATTTCTAATTGACTCTTCTAATTTAACATTTCAAACTAATTCAATGCAGTAAATTTATGTCCAATTATAGAATAAATCGAGATTTTTTCTATCAACAATTTTTTGTGTTTGTACTAATTATCTGATTTTAACTTTTAAAAGTAAAAAATAATAATAATGCATGCAGAAATAATGTTTATTAGAGCCGAAATCAAACATATAGTACTATAAAACTCAAACCACCCTTCAAATTAGGACAATTCGAAGTTGTGTTTTGGTAATACGGTAATAATAACAAAAATAACACAAAAAACAGAAACAAACAACAGTTACACACTCAGAATCCTTTTCAGCAATTTCTTTCACAGATTGTGCAGTTTTTTTCGGTATTTTTCCATTATTCCGGCGAAAATCTCGCCAAGCCGACTCTTCTAGCGACATCACACAAACAACACACACCTTGCATACTGATTAAAAATGCGACCATGTTCGCGTCTTTATCGCTAGTGACGGTAAAATGGAATTTCACCTATTTTTCTTCTTTTATTTATTTTAAATTATTAGAACTCTCCGTTTTTCAAGATTTAAATAAAGAAGGTAAGAATGCTCTCTATACCTGAAAGTAACGAACACGCCATCTAGCGAGAGAATCTAAATAGGATAAGGTCGCGATTTCTCGTAGATTTGTGTGTTAACTATTTAATCAAAGGAAAAAAATATCTTCAGTATATCTTAACGAATTGAACGAAAATGAAAAGGTCTAAAGCTGTTAGATTCTCAGAAACTGTCTTTCAAGAGTTAATATTCCTGATTTATGTGATAAAGCCGTCATAAGAAAACTTGTCTTGTGCCCGCTTGTCACTCATCCTACTCACGAGTACCTTTCGCGATAACCAGATTCCACTCACTGCGCATGCTCACTTTTGGCAATAATTAGGGCATTCTACTGGTTTAGCTTGTTATCGCTTTTATGGCGAGATTTCACGCACACATGAATTTTTTTTATTTCGGTTGGTGAGTGAAGTGGAGAAATTTAAATCAATCAAAAATAGGTAAAGTTCGTAATGGATTTCCGTGGCTCTGCTGTAGAAATTTCACTTAAAATACCGAGGATTCAATATCAGATCAGTTTGTATGCAAAACTAAAAGTAATGACAAGTGTGTTAGGAAATTTTAAAATCATTTTTCTTAAGAATATAGAAGTGCAAACAAACTATAAATGCGAAAAATTTTGGCCAAAACTTTTTTAAGGGAGTCTTTTTCTTAACTTATGTCCTCATTTTCAATCAGCTTTTCTATTTAATATATTTTGAGTAGATTCTAATGCTCCTTTCTTCACACTTCTTTCAGTGAAGTGTTTTCATTTAGAAACAAGAAGTTCTGTCAAGAACTAAACGAGCCTACTTTCCCGTACATCGACATCGGCATTAGCATCTGATCAATATTCTCTTGATTATGTGAAACTAAAAATTATGTCAAACATATCTTTATAGCACTTAAAGCTGATTTCTGAAAAGCAAAATATACCCCTCTCATCAGATGAAATAGAGACATAAAAAGTAAATAAACGAGTCAATGAAGTTTTGTCCGCACCTTTTAAAGAATGTAACTGTTATAGTTCTTCCGTAGAAAATTCCACAATCGTTTTCAAGAAAAAAATAAATAATAAAATAAAAGTACAAAGAACATCAAAACACAATTTTATCAAAGAAGAAGAAAAAAAAAAGATCGTCTCGTTAATAAAATGTCTCGAATTTCATTTTTAATCCGTTGCCAGTTGTTAAATGTAAATAAGAGAATAAAATGCTTCGTGAATGAAACAATTTTTGTTGACAAAAAATAAAATACGTTCGTCTGATACAACAACAAAATAATAATCACTAATAAATTAAACGACAACAAAATTAAATAACATAACCTAAA
>JAXGGA010025517.1:0-10518 GCA_038373865.1 Uloborus plumipes | reverse complement strand
AATGTTCTTTTGCTTTCAATGGGGAATTTTACACTATGTCAGATGGTCTGGCTATGGGTAACCCATTAAGCCCCATTCTTAGTAATATTTACATGCATTATTTTGAGGTTAAGTTGTTCCAAAAATTACAGTTTCAATTTTATGTTAGATATGTTGACGACTGTTTCGTTTTAATGAACCATAACCAGTTTCAAAATGACGATATTTTATTCGTTTTAAATTCTATAGATCCTCATATTCAATTCTCTTGTGAGAAAGAACAGGATAATTGCATTCCCTTTCTTGATGTTCTAGTTTCTCGTACTGAATTCGGCTTTGAAACTACAGTTTATCGCAAACCTTTTGCTGTCTCGTTACCTCCTCATCGACTTTCATCTCACCCTCCTAGTCAAAAATATGCTGCATTTAATTCTTTTTTTTACCGTGCTATTAATCTTTGTTCTTCACCGGAACTTCTTAACGCTGAACTCAACTATCTTAAAGCTGTGGCTATTGATAGAAACTATCCTCATACTTTGATTGATTCCATTTTTAAAAAACTTTCTAATAAATCCGAAACGAATATTGTTGAGAGAACTGTCATTAGAAAGAATTTGGTTGTTTTGCCATTCTTTCCGTCTGTGAGTTATCAGGTTGTTAAGATTCTCAAACGTTTCAATTTCCAAGTAGTATTCTCCCCAACGAATAAACTATGTTTCTCTTCTCTTAAAGATCCCATTCATCCTCTTAACAGTTGTGGTATTTATAAAATTAATTGCATTTGCAATCTCTCCTATATAGGACAGACGCGACGGGCTTTGAAATTACACTTAAAAGAACATCAGAATTGTGTGAAAAAGCAACAATTAAATAAGTCTAGTGTTGCGCAACATTGTTGGGACAAGAATCATTCTTTCGATTTTAATTCCTTTCAAATTGTCCAAAAATGCCCCAACCCATCAGATCTTGATTTTTGGGAATCCTTCCACATTTTGAAAAACAGTTCTGACTTAGTTAACGATATAAATGCTATTCCTTATTTTTCTGCTGTTTGGCGTCCCCGTTTGTATAAATTATAATTGTTAGCCCTTTGGCTTTTCGTGTCGCTTATCTGTACTTTTCAATTTTTGTTGACATTTTTTGATTAATTTAAAATTTTATTTCATTCTGTTTTCTTCTGCTGTTTTTTCTGTGCGTTACAAGTGCTTCGGTACATAATTTTCTTATTCGCAAATTGATTGCTAATTTATTCATAAGTGGTTTCATTTTTTGACAATATTTAAGATCTATCGGATCTTTTGGAAATTTATTTCTTAACGGTTTTTTTTTTTTTTTTTGATGGTTTCATGTAATAAATTTCGGCTCTAAGCATTGTCTTGTTTGTTTTGTTTATTTCCAGTTTTTGCTATTTATACTATCTTTTGTTCGAATGTGTTGCTTTTATCGGATGATTCTTCATCCTAAAGCTCACACTTCTTGTATTGAAAAAGGGGCTCCTTGTAGCCCCGAAACACGTGTCTACAGTATACCTGTAAATTTGTGCATTTAAACGCTGGATTTAAACTCTGCAGTAATACAATGTTGCTACTAATTACCAGTATTTTAAAAATTGCCGTGGCTTTAAATATAGAATACCTCACTCGATACGAAATTCAATGATAGTCTTTAAATGGGAACAATCTGGAGATCCTCCACCAATGGAGGAAATCTTGCAAACCGCAACAAATCAAACTAACTGTCACACGTTCCAGGGTCCCTCGTACCTACCACAATTTGTGGTTTAACCTGGATTAAGGCTCCTATAAGAGGGGAGCTGACTCATCCGCCATTTTGGTTCCAAAACGGTGGACGTGGAACTACTGGTATCTGTACTCAAGTTATATTGAAGAAAAGTGGAAGCTAAGCTTGAATTGTAGCTGCATAGATGATATTTGACTATTTTGGTCTATATGACACAAACATTTCTTAAACTCAGGCTTAAAACAAGTACAGTATGAAAATAGACCCAATTTCATGATATATTTCCCTATAAATTGTTTTTAAATTCGGGAAATGAGTTATCTTTTTAAATTTACCTAATATGGAGCTTTATCCAACTAATCATAAGTTATTTCACGCCAGAGCAACCAGGTATAATATTAATGTGTTTCAAATACCTGTAACAAGGCTGGATTCATGAATGTCTTGGAACCAAAATGTCGGACAAGTCAGCCTGTCCTCTAAAGGAGCTCTAACCTGAATAGGGCCCTGAAGAGCGCTCTGTTCTTTTTAAACCAGAACTAAGAGTCGAGCAAACCCTTGGCCCAGCACCCCCAGAGGTATCGTTTCACTTGGAGGACTTTGTGACCACGACATTTTTAACGTCCCCCAGCCACCATTAATCAAGACGGTGGATCTTTGATCGGCTGGGATCGAGCCAGGGTCCCTCCGGACACGCGTCCGACGCCTTACCGATCGGGCTACCACGGCCCGCCTTATCAGGACAGTATGGGATAAATACAGCAACTAATCTTAGCATGTTTATTATCAATGAAAAACAACATGAAAATCGTCACTCATTCCTGAGATCCTCACTTGCTAAGTTCCAATTTCTTGTTCTTTACATTCATGTTGTTTTTTCCATTGTTGATTCCATTTTCTAAGTTCCAAATGTAGGGGTTCCCATTTGAAAATTCAGACTTTGAGTTCATTTCACTTTGCATATAGCCCCTTATCAAAATTTTACTCACATAGTTTTAAAGAAGACTTTAATCTATGTCAGAAGATACCTTTCTTTTGTTCTTGGCAAATATAGCAGCCGAATAATTCAGAGAGTTTCGTTTTTTTTCTATGACTGTACCTATCAACATATAAACAGCCGAACAATCCTTTTCAACCACCCCCGAGTTAATTACGACGAGTTTTCCCGTGACGTCTGTATGTACGTTTGTGTGTGCGTATGTATGTATGTGTGTTGCATAACTCAAAAACCATGCGCCGTAGAAGCTTCTAGTTTGGTATGTAGGCTCTGAGGATGGTCTAGTTGTGCACCTCCCATTGTGGTTGCATTCGAATGTCTCCAAGGGGGTATTTTACCTCTTTTTGGGGGTAAATCAGTGGTAATTTTAAAGCAGACTCAAGTGATATGAATTGGCGCGACTGTAAAATGTGTGCTGATGTGATAAATTAAATTAAAATACATAAGGATTTATATTAAATTAAAGTTAAGTTAAAAATGTTAAATATATAGGTTATAATTTACTTAGCACAATTAGATTGTATAGTAGTAGACATTGCGTTGTGATACTGAAATCAAAATTTTGGATTAAATCCCTTTAATTAAAACATATCAAAATACTCTGAATTATGAAAATCAACTCAATTTTAAATCACTTCAATGTTTTATTTTCATAAATTTCATTTTTGTCTTAATTAATTGTTAATTATTATCAATCATAATAAGAATGTTATAAATATATCAAATGCATTAAATCCATCAAATTATATAATGAAATGATCAAAATTCTTTTACTCATTTTAAAAATAATACTTTGGAATATGGTCTATTAGAAGGGGAAAGTCGACGACTCCCTCTTCTCATAATTCGTAAATTGAGACGTGTGATTCTCTTTTTTTTTTTTTTTTGAAGATAAACTAATATCAGGATATCACTCTATAAGGAGAAGCTTTACTAGCCGACCCATCTTTTGTGAATGGAGATGCACATACACTAAAACAGTTCAGCTTCAAACAGCTTTTGCTCACGCACTAATGAAAATTTGTTGATTCGTCATTCGTAAATGGTGGTGAATATATGCTTTAAAAAAAGGCTGCTCACGCACTGATGAATAATTACTGTTCACGCACAGATGAAAATTTGCAGTTCACGCTTTGATGAAAAATTACTGTCCCCTCTTTCGTAGAAGAGGATGCGACTACATATACTTAAGACAATTAAATTTTAAATCAGCTTCTGCTCACGCATTGAAGAAATATTGCAACTCACGCATTGATGAAAAAATTCAATAATGTTATAAACAATCGAAGTATTATCTGGATTAAATGCACAAACTGATAATATCGATTCTTGAATAATAGGAAAAAGGAGAACATCTTCATAGTTTAATTAATTTCATTTCTTGCGTTTCTTAAGTGGTTTCTTACAACGTCTCTTCGGAAGAATTCGCCGAGACGACATCATTTTCTCATACATGTTTTCACCACCGTGGCAGAGGGAGATTAATAGCTTTCTCGCTCTTTGTGGGTCATCTCAGACGTATCTCTCTCGGACCAATGAGCAGCTTTTTCTGCATTATACCACCATATAAGGCAATGCGAATCGTAACATGGTGATCGACACTACCTAATAAGGCAATGCATCCTGCTACGTCGAATTCCTCTTGAGTGACGTGATCACGGAGTAGAAAGAAGGAGAGAAATGTTCTACGGATGCGCTAGTTCGAAAGAGGCAACGAATTCTCACCCGCCGCCAGCCGAAATTACAAAATGATAAGCTTCGCAGCACATCTTCATGTTTTTCGCCAAATGGTGAAGATTCAGTTCGGGAAATGGGCTAACACCGAAAGTAAACATAGAGGAAGAAAACCGGTAACCTCTCGCGAGTTTTTCTTTTTTCTCTCAATCGGGTGGCTTATTTTATAGTTACGTTTCGGGACTTTTCATAATGGATTTAGATAAGAATTCATGATTTTCTCATGTTTTTTTTTTGTTGTAATACGAATGCTCTTTTTTTTCCATTTCTTTCTTTTTTGTAAATATAGTTTTGCCTTTTTAATTCAATATTTTGAAATCAATGAGTACAAGAGTAATGCGGGAAAAACTTTTTTTAAGTAATTTATAATTCATTATTATTAATATTCAGCTGTCTCCGCTAAGCGTAAATAAGAAAAAAAAATGCCATTAAGTGAAGTTAATGTTGTAGAAATTCAATTAGGTAAAATCCGCTTAAATAAATTACAAATTAAAATGTTTCATACATGTGGTTACGATTCCACAATTAAACACTTTATCAACTCATAAAACGGGCCGTCATGTGTGTAGTTTTAGAGGGGGGGGGGGAGTAGTTTTAAGGTTCATTTATTATTTTTTTTTCTTTTCAACTTCCTTCCTAAGAGGATTTTTCAAATCTGTTCTCCTCATGAAAAAATAATGTGTACTTCTAGGAAATTTTAATACTTGTGATGCGGATTTATACCAGCGGTGTGTTTATTACACCAGCGGCTGTTTGACATTTTTTGCGATAATAATTTATAGCCGCGTAAAGTTGCAATTGTAGGATCTGAATAATCTGAGTTGTTTGAATAAGTTGATTTGTCAGAAACTTATGCACCATAAGAAAATCTCCTGTCTATGTGAGTTCAAAAGTAAAGTGTATTAATGAAAAAAATAAAATAAAAGTGATGAAAGTCTTGCAATTTTTTTTTTTTTTTTTTGCATAGAGTTAAGCTAGTAGTATTGTACAGCATATTTAGTACCTCAAAGTATGAATGTCAGGGTTTTCCACCAAAAAAGTAATGCGAAAGGCAGTGTTGGAAAAAACCTGGGTTTTTTGCACATAAATTCAGTCAGCACGGATTTTCTGGGGATTTGTACTTAAGTTTACGCATGATAATAAAAAATAAATAAATAAATAAATAAAAAGCTGTGAAGAGGAAAAATATTTTTGCTTCACACTTTTTGGCACATAATTATTTTGAATTCATTGATGAAAAAAAATAATAGTTTAATGCATTACATTATTTTTTAAGCATGGCAAATAAAAAGAATTATAATAAGCAAGCATATTTGGAAACATTTATAATAGAAAAGATATATTCCTTATAAAGAGTATTTTTCAAAAGAGTTTTAACCAGTGAAAATTAATGGAAGTTTGCACTTTTTTTGCAAATCAAAAGAACAAAATACTAAAAATTAAATACGCACTATTAAGCATGCCTTTTTTCAGGGAGCAAAAGAACTTTTACAATTTAAAAGTTTTAAACTAAGACATGTAGAAAATAAAACTAATATTATTTTAAAAAGAAACACAAAAAAAAAAAAAAGGAAATCTGACAACCCGGGGCCAGAACCTTGGACGTCCTTACGTCAAAGTTAGTTTATATGCTTTGTATTAGAAATTAAGTGAAACATAATAACTAGATTAGTGCCTGTTTTTGATTGTCTTTTAATTGTTGTTTTTGTGCTTATTTCTATTTTAAAAGACGCAACTTTGATCGCTTTTTTTGAAACTATTTTAGCAATTCTATAAACATTATTTTGAGCATTAGCACTCAAAAAAAACGGATTAAAATAAGGACGGATTTGAAGTCTTATTCAAACTTATTTTCCCATACATAATGATAGTTTCCCACTTGAGCGACTAAAGTATTCCAGGATTCACTGATTGTTATCAGCATTTAAATATGAAAAATCCGAGTTACTTCAAAGGTCTGCAATTAAAAGTTCTTTTGCAGTGTATTTATAACAGCGTACAGCGTGGCTTTTTTTTTCTCAGAACAAGGTGACGTACCGTATTGTACATGTTACGAATTACAGCATACAGCATAAACTGAAATTTTCATTAAATGTGCAGCAAGCCGTTTATATATGGACTAGTTTGCAAACATAATAACGCGATACGATGATTCAGGTCGGAAAGCAGCGCGCAGCCATGTTTTCGCGAGGTTCATCGACTTGGCTACTTTGATTTGGCGAAGTTTGAGCCGGCGCAACTGTATTGAAGCCAAATGTGCTGCGAAGCTTATCATTTTGTAATTTTGCCGCCGCCAGAGGACGCTAGCTCAAACGCTCCCTATCTCCTACGGGAATCAATGTAAACTAGCTGCGTAGCCCGGCGTTGCACGGGCTGTAATGTAGTGAAGGCAGTTTGAGAAAACTACTCGCCACCAAGGCGGCTCGCCTTTAAAGAAATGAGGAAAGTTTAAACAGTTTACTCGCCGTCAAGGCGGCTCGCCTTTACAGTAACGAGGAAAATTTCAATTCACTACTCGCCGCCAAGGCGGCTCGCCTTTAAAGTACCAAGAAAAAGTTTAATAAACTACTCCCCGCTAAAGCGGCTCGCTAAAAAGCTTTCCTGCATCAAAGAATCAATCGAATTATTTGCACATGCTTCCTCAAAAATAAAGACGATGTCAAGTAGCGCATACTTAGCACTCTCCCTAAATTACAAATAAAATTCCTTTCCAAAAACAATTATTTCCAAACCGCTTTCTTCCGGTAAAATTAATTGCAAAATTTTAAACGAAAAAGTTCTTTTAATATTTGGATCGAAGCCAGAAAAAGTCCCTTCTAAAAACAGCAATTGCAATTTTATTTAAAAACACATTTTCAAAATGGTACCTGAGAAAAAATATGTCATTAATAATTAGAATAAAAACAATTGTTAGAACTTTGTTATAACACGTATTCAAAATGACAATGAAAAAAATAACACTCTTTCATTTTAAAAAGTTCAACTTAATTAACGTTTTAATTCAAAATCGCAACGGAAAGAAATAAATATCTTGGAATTTTAAATAGTTCAATAATTTAATTAACGTTTTAATTCAAAATGGCAACGGTAAGAAAAAATGTCTTGGAAGTTTAATCATTAATTAGGCTTAATCGCTTTAAATTTGACTACTTATTAATTAAACATTCGCTTTAAATTTGACTACTTATGGATCGCAGCCAGAAAAAGTCCCTTCTAAAAACAGCAATTGCAATTTTATTTAAAAACACATTTTCAAAATGGTACCTGAGAAAAAATATGTCATTAATAATTAGAATAAAAACAATTGTTAGAACTTTGTTATAACACGTATTTAAAATGACAATGGAAAAAAATAACACTCTTTCATTTTAAAAAGTTCAATTTAATTAACGTTTTAATTTAGGGCCGAATTCAAGTGAAACACCATTGCAGTCGCTTCGAGGCGATCGCATATTGCAACCGCTACTGTAAGTCGAATTCAAGTGAATTCGTTTCACTTGAATCCAAATTTTGGAATTTGCGATTGCATTGGTGAGTTGCGATCGTCCGTGTTTCACTTGAATTCCTGCCTTAAAATCGCAACGGAAAGAAATAAATATCTTGGAATTTTAAATAGTTCAATAATTTAATTAACGTTTTAATTCAAAATGGCAACGGTAAGAAAAAATGTCTTGGAAGTTTAATCATTTATTAGGCTTAATCGCTTTAAATTTGACTACTTATTAATTGATATCTTCGCTAATTAAAATTGTATAATTATATAGATTGAAACTAATGAAGCCTGAAAAATTACCTATCTATCGGTACCTGGTTCGACTTTCAGTTCATTGGCGTTCAGGAGAAAGAAGCGTGACATAGAAAGATAGTTAGAAAGAAAGATACTCAGTTTTTAGCCTACTTTCCCGTTAAAAATAAAAGAAAGACGAAAAAAGTATTAAAAGTAGCTTAATGCATCGAAAAAAAGTCCAAAAAATATCGCCAAGTTAAAAAAATAAAGAGGTAAAATGAATATCGAAAAATTAAAAATTTGAAAGTAGGGTATTGAGATGGGGAATTTGTGTGTCGGTCTGTCGGTCGTCTGTCTGTCCCCCCCTAATAACTTTTGAATGAACATTCCGATTTGGACAAACTTTTTTTTGTTGGAAAGATCTCGGCGAGTACAGCTCATTCCCATATTTGATTTTTTGATTTGAACAATTTTTGGTTCAACTTTGAGCCGTTCAAAAAACCGGTCCCGCGATACTAACTTTTTAATGAACAGTCCGATTTGAACAAACTTTTTTTTGTTGGAAAGAACTTTTCAAGGATACTTCATTCCCGTATTTACATTTCCGATTTGAACAATTTTTCATTCAACATTGAACCGCTCAAGCAAGCTGTCACCCCTAATAACTTTTGAGTAAACAGTCCGAAAAAAATGACTGACTGTGCAGACGATTTTTTGTTTATTTATTCATTTGTTTTATTGAATTTATTATTATTATTATTATTATTTTTGGCAGACGATTTTTTTTTGTAACAAAAGTGTTTTATTCACTAGGGCATTTTATTCTTTATTTATATTTAACAACTGGCAACGGATTAAAAGTGAAATTCGAGACATTTTATCAACGGACGAGTTTTTTTTTCTTTCTTTGATAAAATGTGTTTTGATGTACTTTGTACTTTTATTTTTTTTTGAAAACAATTGAGGAATTTTTCTACGGAAGAACTGTAACAGTTACATTCTTTAAAAGGTGCGACAAAACTTTATTTATTCATTTATTTACTTTTTATGTGTCTATTTCATCTGATGTGAGAGGTATATTTTGCTTTTAAAGGTATGTTTGACATAATTTTTAGTCTTAGATAATCAAGAGAATAATGATCAGATGCTAGAATGCCGATGTCGATGTACGGGAAATTAGGCTCGTTTAGTTCTTGACAGAACTTCTTGTTAATATAAGTAGATGATGATACTGAATCTGTCATCTTTTTAAATGCTGCTATGGGAAAGAATTTTTTTTTTCAACTGGATTTTGGTTTAAACTATCGATTGACATTATAAACTAAATATGACTTTGATCCACTGAAATTTTGCCGTATTTTTAAGAAAGATATTTAATCGACGGCATCTAGCTACTTGCCAAATTTGACATATATGCGACTGTATGTGACATTTTCTTTGCATTGTACGATATAATTCTTGCTGAGAATCAGTTCTCTAAATTGTTGATAAATTAAGCATGAGGCAAAAAATTAATTATGTCAGAATTTAATTTTGTTATTAATTAAATATATTTAGTAGACAAAATAATTATTAGTTTAAATATATTTATTAAATGTATTTAGTTCATAATGTTAATCGATGGTTTGAGCAAAATTCCAATTAAAAAAAAAATATTCTTGCCGACAGCAGTCTTTAAAAATGACCGATTCTGTCAGATTTGGCAAGTTGGTAAGTGCATTCGATTAAACCTATTTCTCAAAGAATACGGCACCTATTTTCGTGGGATAAAAATCATATTTAATTCATAATGTCAATCGAAGATTTACACCAAAATCCAGTTGAAAAAATTTTTTTTTCTTCCCCATAGCAGCATTTAAAAAGATGACAGATTCAGTATCATTTACATTGATTCCCGTAGGAGACAGGGAGCGTTTCAGCTAGCGTCCTCTGGCGGCGGGTGAGAATTCGTTGCCACTTTTAGATAGCAGAGATTTAGCTCCTCCTCTTTAATCTCCTTGGAGGTGATGCTTATTCAAACCGACATTAGTACTCATGCTGCCCTCTATCCATTAAAAATGTAACTAAACAAATGTTAAAAATGTACATTTTAAGAGCGACCACTTGGCGATATGTCGTCAAGCTTTTGGTCTCCAAGTGTGTGACGCCAACTTTTCGACATATCGCCAAGCTGGAGACAAATTTGGCGCAAAAAGTTATTTTTTGAATTTGGGCTCAACTTGGCGCTTTTGGGGATATTTTGGGCATATTGGCGACATTTGATAAATTTTTGTAAAACATTTTTCTGCACTGTTTCGTGGAAGATTAGGGGTGTAAATATTTGAATTGTTACCTTGCTCAC
>JAXGGA010025516.1:0-10521 GCA_038373865.1 Uloborus plumipes | reverse complement strand
ATCGTAATTGATTACATTTTGTCGTAATTGACTCCAAGCCTGATCTGCTGTGTTGTGAAAATTTCGGTATCTGTCCGATTCGGAAAATTCCAAAACCCAGAGCTGTATTGGTCCCGTTGCTGCCTGATTTCAAGCCACATGGTGAACGTACTTTCAATTGTGAAATAAAAAATAGAGAAGATAGAATTCCCTCTTTTGAAATTTTTTTTTTAAACATCGGCCAAGCATCGGCATTTAGATGTTTTCGAGGCCGATGTTTTTCCTAAGTTAGCATCGGCGGCCGATGCCGATGGCCGATGGAAAAAATTTCAACCATCGGCGCCGATGCATCGGTCAAGCCTTAGTAGTTATGTTGTCGGATTCTAAGAGTGCACTTCAGTTTCTTCTGAAGAATCTTAACAGTTCAAAACAAATTTAAAGTATATGCCTTTTATTTTTTTTAAGGAGACTCAATGTGTCATGAATTAAAGACTTAGATCTCAAAAGAAAAATAATTTTGCAGCCTCAATATACATACTTTATGAAATCATAGCAATTGTGCTCAACTTAAATTTGGAATAAGGCATAGCTATAGGTACATACATAAATCCTTTACCAACTTGCTTAAGATATAAATAAAACGAAAACAAATAAATAAATAAAAGAGGGGGGTGAAACTTTAACTGTACACTACACTGTATCCAAACAGTGGCGTAGGTAGGGGTTGGCAGGAGTGGCTCTTGCCACGGGCGCAGCAACTAAGGGGGCGGCATTTTGATTTTAAAAAAAAATCAAAAGAAAAAATTAATAAATGAATAAAATTTTATCAAGTCCGAAGTCCGAATAGATTTAAAGACAAAAATTTGATAGACCACCCCGAGCAGCGCAAACTGCGCCCCCACGCTACAACACAAACCATACAGAATGTGCAACTTTGTTTTGGTTGACTTTGGTTGGATACACTGATGTTAGCTTGAAATCTGTTATGCAGGATAGAATCTAGTTATATGGGACCTGAAGTTATATATTGTAGACCGACCAGTGAATGAACTAGGGGTGATTGTGAGTTCATGAAAAAATACCTGAAAGTTTTGAAGAGAAAATGTGTGTGTGGGGGGGGGGGGTGCTTTTTTCAAAAAACCAAGGCCACTATTATTTAAGCACACTTAATTTTTTATAATTATACATAACCTATACTATAATACGAGAGATGGTTGCCAAGTCGAAAATCCCCAGAATTAATAAACTCCGCCCCAGAATTAATAAACTCCGGTAAACTTGGGGGTCTGGGGTTTTTGGCCACGAGGAATCGATTGGCGCCGGTTTTGAAGCGCTACGGTCGAACAGTTCGGAGTTACAGATAGGATTCATTAAAAGTTTGAGAAGATTTCTTACTACGCCATTTTCTTTATGATTACTCTTATTGTTTCTGTTTCATAGCAACCACGTTTTAACAATGGATTTCATATTTAATCACATCAGCGTAAATTTATGTTTTTATGGTATTTGGCAAATAATTTTTGGCAACCTGTGAGAATTTTTATTGTTTTTGAAATTTAAAAGAGATCGATCAAAATAAAGTTAGAATTGGGTATGGGCAGCGGTAGAGCCGCTATATAGACAGGCCGACGCATCAAGCTTAAGTTTCACCACTTTGGATCCAACTTATTAACTTTCACTTTTATTTTTCATTGTTGAGGAATTAGAGTTACCAGAGCAAAGTTTCGGGACATTGCCAAGCTTTGTTAATTTACGTAAAAAGTTACCAAAAAGCGATAACTGGCCTGAAAAGTCAATCCTTACACACGCGCTGGATCCTAAGTGGTAATCTTTATGCGTCGGCTCGTCTATATAGGGGCCTGAGGCCGCGGTTGTCCAATCGGTTAGTCGTCGGACTTGTAACCGGAGGGTCTCGGCTCGATCATTTAGCCGCCGATCAAAGATCCACCGTCTTCATTAATGGTTGCTGGGGGACGTTAAAAATGTTCGTGGTCACAAAATCCTCCAAGTGAAACGAAACCTCTGGGGTGTGCTGGGCCAAGGGTTTACTCGGCCCTTGGGCCTGGTTAAAAATGAACAGAGCGCTCTTTAGGGCCCCATCCCGGTTAAAAAGCGAGTTGTGGTATGTACGTGGGGGGCGGGGGGGACCTGGAGTGTGAAGTGAAGTGAAAGTCAAAACCAACTAGAACCAAATGCGTACTGGAGAACAGAGATTCTGCATCCATTCGCATCAAATCCTCCCTCGCCTTCGGCGCCAAATGAAATGAAATTAGGAGTGATTTTACGGTGAGCATGGATTAAATAGGGTTGTGTTTTTTAAAATAAATTATGGCTGTTTTGAATGCGTAATTGCAACCAAAGGCTCAAAAATGCTTTTCAAGTTTATCTAAATAAGTACTTTGCACTTTAGAAAAAAACACGAGTATACAAACCTCTTTTTTTTTAACCGAGCGGGCTCGGTCCCCTGGTACACGTTGGGGGGTAATACGAGGAATGGTTGCCAAGTCGAAAATCGCCCCAGAATTAATTAACTCCGGTAAACTTGGGGGTCTGGGGTTTTTGGCCACGAGGAATCACGAGGTTTGGTTTTTCTAAATAAATTTGTCAAAAATATTGAACTTCAACACACTTCAATCTTTACACTGCTCACTTTGTACCATTTTTTTAATTGTAGTTTTTTTTAATTATCAATTACATTTTATTTCCTATGACTTTTCAAACTTCATCTTTGTATAGAATAGTTCCCTTTCCAAACTCTAACTTTGTTTAGAATAGTTTACAATGGTGCACTTTAACCGGTTATCTTTTCAGCAATGGTTTCACAAATTTTCTTATGGCATGTATTGTTTTGATAAATCACAATTGAAAATTTAAATCTTCGAGTTAGCTTCAATACCTGTTTTCCTCGAGCGGAGCTCGGTCACCCGCTGGTTTAATAATGAATTGCCTTTCATAAACAAACAAGACACATTTCATACATTCGAACAGTTTCAAATAGTTTTTAGTCAAAAAAAAAAAAAAATAGAATGGCATCTTAACATTTCTGTTTGATGAATATTATTAGTAATTATCGGAAAATCACCGAAAAAAAAAATACCAAAGGTGGGAAGACAAAAGCATAAATAGATTTTATTTCTGGTATTTTTGAACATGAAAATACCAGAATCGATCCTGAAAATACCGGAAATCCGGTAAAATACTGGAACACAATCAGCCCCTGATGAACACTTCCAGTGAATGAACACCGAGATTTTTTTGAGAAAATAGTTTTAAAGCATCTTTCTTAGGTCAATCGATAGAAGTAACTTCTTTCTACATATGTACAGAAAGAAAATGGTCTACAAATGCTGCATTAGTCATCTGGTGAAGGTGTTCATTCACTGGTTTTGGGGCACTTCTTTTTGTTTCAACCCCCCATAAAACCTGCTGTAAAACCATAAAAACTCTCCCTAGGAACACTGACCATTGTTAAAACTGCTAAAAGAAATAAAAGACTATCAAAGTTGCAATATTGTCTGCAAAGTTTCTGAATAAATAAATAACATTTTTTAGAGCAAGGAAATTTTGGGAGGTCACAATGACCTCCCATCAGGCTGATCCTAAGATAGAGGGGGCACAATTTCTTAACCTTTAGGAACCGGGCGGTACACATGTTGTACCATAAATCTTTTTTCTTTAGAGGACGGGGTTGAAATTTTCACTCGAACCCTTTGGAGCCGGGGATTTTTTCAAGGTCTCATACGTCTGGTACGACAGTTCATACCTTCTCTTTTCATTGGAAAAGAAATCTGTGGTTCAACTGTCGTACTACCTGGGTCGAAAGAAAAATTTCTATATGAACAGCCCGGATCCAAAAGGTTAATTTTGCCACGGGCGCAGGACCCCATAGCTACGCTACTGCACCCAAATCAGTCATAACACTGGGGCTACACTGGGGCACAAGCTAATGACCGAGGGTCATTAGCTTGAGTGGCGCACTCGGGAGTTTTTCTTAGGAGGGGCTAGAATTTTTTTAAAGAACTCTGAAACACGAAATAGGATACAATCTCTGGGAAATTTTAACATCTACCCGCCCCTCCTACCATATTTTCCAGCCCTGGAGTCATGGCCCTTTCTGGATTCTTTCAGGTCTCTATGCAGGAGACTAAGTCCCTTAGTCTCCTGCATAGGTGTGCCACTCTTGGGTTTCATCATAAAGTCAGATAATTGAGTTCCTCATTCCTTGACCCATAAACAGAAGTAGTATAGGATAAAAAAAGATAAAGTTGGGCATCATATAGGATAAATCCCCCCCTTTTGAAACTCTGGGTAGGCCACTCACAGCATATATAACTTATACCGCATAATTAATAAAATGCTTACTGTTGGTCTCAAGTTCTGAAATCAAGTCTAAACTTTCTTGTTTCCATGATACCTTTTTCGGCGTTTCATCATCAGGAATTTTTTTGTTCTTTGTGCATTCTTTCGCCTCTTCATTTATTTCTTGCAGAGCTGGCATACTTTCAGGTTCCTTCATTGCAAAAATCTAAAGTAATAAATAAACATAAAATGATAATGCAAATACTTTCAATACGGATATAAGTTTTCCATTTATTTTAAGTTAGAGAAGATTGAGCTTTCAATACCCACCTCTGACCAACCAAGTTCCCATCCCCCTGTGATTAGTCATTCAATTCAAAAAATCTTGTCTTGTGGCATTTCTTTTTTTTTTTTCGAAAAGAGAGTAAAGTGGCTTTTATTTAGGATCCCTAAGATTGGAATTTGATTTTTCTGGTGAATAAATAATAGCATAATGCTCATGACTATTTTGTAAAGCAATTAAAACGTATATATTGGATGTAAGGAACATTTTGGTGATAGAATGCTTAATTTAACAACGAAATTTCCAGTTGTTCAAAAGTATATTTGATGCAATACAGATACTACTTTTATCTTTTTGTCTCTAAATTCTCAGATTTAATGTTTTCTACTTTTGAATTAAAAAATAAAAGTTCAAAAAGAAAGATTTCGATAAATGGGAATCTGAGGATCTCTTTGCATTGACATCATATCTTTGCACTAATGCTAGAGTGAGGGAAATTTTTCTTTGCAAACATAAACAAGTATGGAGAATGTGGGGTTTCTTTAAGGACGAAGTTAAAACGGTTGCATTTGAATTGATTAAGCTTCAGATTCCCAATCATTAAAATATCCCCAGAAGAAGATTTAGCATCAGAAGGCAATTGCACAGATTTCTTTTAATCTGAAAACAAGCAGCTCATTCAAGTGGACAAATGACGCTAATTTGCACAAATTTCAAAAGATTATCAAGTTTTAACTGGATATTATTCTGATTCAATAAAGCAAGAGAATTGCTTTAAGTTATAAAAGAGACAAAACACTAAATGTAATGAAAACTTCCGAAAGTTGAATGGAAATATTATTATACAACTATATATTATATAAATGAAAAATGATCAAATAAGCTTTGTGCTGAACTATATTTGAAGTTAAAAATCAACGTAAATAAAGCACAAATAAGGTAGAAAGTACAGCAAATAGCTATTTCAAGGCTACAATGGAGCCCCTTCCTCAGTGCAAGAAGCTCAGCAAACAACATGAAAGCTGTACGAGAACTGAGCGCGAAGCACCTGTGCCCCGGTATTTATAACAAATGGGCGAGTGCGCTTGAACTCACGACAAAAGCGGGAAAACACCGACCAATCAGCGATCAGCGAAACGCCAAGAGAACGAAGAAAAGGGGGGGAAGACAGCAAAGGAAAGTACGGGAAAAAAAAAGCGCGGGAGAAAACACTAGAAGACGAAATTATAAAAATTGCTTCCAGATGTCAGGGAAAAATGGAACACTGGAAAAATCATTCACCAGAGAATGGGAATTTTTTCAAATATGGTAAGCTTCCCAAAAATCGAGGTCATAAACTGACGAACATTTACAAATAATTCTAGCCGAAGAAAAATCAAAGCAGTGACCAGAAGTCCAACAATGCTGAGCAATGGAAGAGCGTGCTAGTTCTTTATGTTTAACATAATTTTGATGCTCTTTCAGACGGTGCTTAAGAGGCCGCTTAGTCTGGCCTACATAGCTAAGTCCGCATTTGCAAGAGATGCTATAAATGTCCCAGTTGCTTTGGCAATCAATGGGATGCTTTAAGTTTGTAAACTTGATTTTGTTCACAGGAGAGAAAGAAATATCGAAACCAAACTTTTTCAAAATCTTTGCAACTTGATGACTTGTTTTTGGATAAAAAGGCAAAACAATGGTGTAACCAACCTTAGAATCGGAAACCTTGCTAGAATGAGAGGGCTTTATTAGCCTATTATATATAGAATCAATAATCTTGGGCGAGTAACCCCGATCAAAAGCCACAGCTTTTAAATAAGAAAGCTCAGTATTTAAAGAACTGGATGAAGAACAGATATTCAAAGCACGAAACACAAAAGCCTTAAATGAGGCCAACTTTTGGTTTCGAGGATGAGAAGAGTAGTTGTGAGGAGGTAGTGTAACAGCAAAGGGCTTTCGATACACTGAAGTCATAAAATCGTTATTACTTTTAGTAATCAAAACGTCCAAGAATGAAAGAGAACTTTCCATTTCCATTTCAATAGTGAATTGGATGCAAGGATTGATAAAATTAAGAGTGGAAAATAAAAGCTCATTATTAACTTGGTTTTGGTCAAGCAAAACAAAGCAATCGTCAACGTAACGAACATAGAACGGAAACTTTATGGTTTCAAAAAGTCTTACCTCAAAGTAGTGCACATAAATGTCACTTAGAATAGGGCTCAAAGGGTTACCCATCGCTAAACCTTTGGACATGCGATAGTAAACACCATCAAATACAAAAGTATTCTGCTCAAGACAAGCACGAGTAAGAGAAACAAGTTCATCAACCTCAAAACTAGAAAAACATCAAAACTCCAGGAACATCATTTTTCTAGTTTTGAGGTTGATGAACTTGTTTCTCTTACTCGTGCTTGTCTTGAGCAGAATACTTTTGTATTTGATGGTGTTTACTATCGCATGTCCGAAGGTTTAGCGATGGGTAACCCTTTGAGCCCTATTCTAAGTGACATTTATATGCACTACTTTGAGGTAAGACTTTTTGAAACCATAAAGTTTCCGTTCTATGTTCATTATGTTGACGATTGCTTTGTTTTGCTTGACCAAAACCAAGTTAATAATGAGCTTTTACTTTCCACTCTTAATTCCATCGATCCTTGCATCCAATTCACTATTGAAATGGAAAGTTCTCTTTCATTCTTGGACGTTTTGATTACTAAAAGTAATAACGATTTTATGACTTCAGTGTATCGAAAGCCCTTTGCTGTTACACTACCTCCTCACAACTACTCTTCTCATCCTCGAAACCAAAAGTTGGCCTCATTTAAGGCTTTTGTGTTTCGTGCTTTGAATATCTGTTCTTCATCCAGTTCTTTAAATACTGAGCTTTCTTATTTAAAAGCTGTGGCTTTTGATCGGGGTTACTCGCCCAAGATTATTGATTCTATATATAATAGGCTAATAAAGCCCTCTCATTCTAGCAAGGTTTCCGATTCTAAGGTTGGTTACACCATTGTTTTGCCTTTTTATCCAAAAACAAGTCATCAAGTTGCAAAGATTTTGAAAAAGTTTGGTTTCGATATTTCTTTCTCTCCTGTGAACAAAATCAAGTTTACAAACTTAAAGCATCCCATTGATTGCCAAAGCAACTGGGGCATTTATAGCATCTCTTGCAAATGCGGACTTAGCTATGTAGGCCAGACTAAGCGGCCTCTTAAGCACCGTCTGAAAGAGCATCAAAATTATGTTAAACATAAAGAACTAGCACGCTCTTCCATTGCTCAGCATTGTTGGACTTCTGGTCACTGCTTTGATTTTTCTTCGGCTAGAATTATTTGTAAATGTTCGTCAGTTTATGACCTCGATTTTTGGGAAGCTTACTATATTTGGAAAAATTCCCATTCTCTGGTGAATGATTTTTCCAGTGTTCCATTTTTCCCTGACATCTGGAAGCAATTTTTATAATTTCGTCTTCTAGTGTTTTCTCCCGCGCTTTTTTCTTTCCCCTACTTTCCTTTGCTGTCTTCCCCTTTTCTTCGCTCTCCTGGCTGTTTCGCTGATTGCTGATTGGTCGGTGTTTTCCCGCTCTCGTCGTGAGTTCAAGTGCACTGGCCCATTTGTTATAAATACCGGGGCACACGTGCTTCGCGCTCAGTTCTCGTACAGCTTTCATGTTGTTTGCTGAGCTTCTTGCACTGAGGAAGGGGCTCCATTGTAGCCTTGAAATAGCTATTTGCTGTACTTTCTACCTTATTTGTGCTTTATTTACGTTGATTTTTAATTTCATTTACATTATATATATATATATATATATATATATATATTAAGTTGAATGGAAATATTGCTTAAAGTTATAAAAGAGACAAAACACTAAATGCACGAAAACTTCTGAAAGTTGAATGGAAATATTATTCGTAAAGTTGATTTGGTGTTGTAGAATGAGCCAAAGGAAACGATAACAAAACTGGAATTTTACAGAAGTAAGCAATTAGAAGTGGATGCATAATAGAAAATAATCAAAAGGATCAACAACTTAATTTCAAACATAAAAGATTTAAAGGATACATAAATCCACTTACGTCTCAACCAGAGGTAAAACAGCGTAAGATAAAGTATAATATATATTCAAAACACCGGAGGTTGTTGTATTTCCTTTTTATAAAGTGCGCCTAGCAGTGTTGCCAGGCCAAAAGAAAAACCTAAAAAGCATACATATTTCAGTTTTAAGTTACTATTTAATTATTTAATGGGAAGGTTTAAATCCTGTAAACACAGAAAATGATTGTAAAATACTATTTTTTTTTTCAAAGAGTAGATAAAAACATTAGTCTATAGTATTATATAGACCTCAAACCCAGAATCAAGTATCAAGCAGTAAAGAGACAACTAAATAAAAGCGTTCAAATTTAAAACTTTAATTTTTGGACAAAATTTAAAATTTAATTCTGCGTAGCAATTTTCTTAAGGTGCACATGTAAAATGTTTTGTTGCGTAATTTTTTCACGCAGATAGTTTTTATGTAATTCAACAATTAATGAACATTTTAAACATGCATGAATGTTTGTTTGTACTATTACATGCATATATTAGGTGCTCTTAAACTTGGATAAAGCTTTTACTTACATTCAGCGTTGTTGAAATTTAGTTTCAAGTGGTAATACATTTTTAAAGTATTTCTAAAACGCTTGTTTAAGTTGACACCGTTTTGATAGTTCAACCATGCAAAACTGAATGTATTTTGCAAATTTTCTCTTCGTTATGTTTTATGTTTCCGGTAATCTTGCAGTTCGTACCTGCCACCTTCTCTCCTTTAAGTTCATTACTATCATACCTTTTGTATAAAATTGTGTACGATATAAATATTTTAGTTTTGTATTAATTTATTCAATAAATTATTAGTTCTTTTTCTTCTGGAGTAAGCTAACAAAAATAATGCCAACATGAGAAACTATTGTAATTGATTTGAATAATTTGAAAAATTTTTACTGATTAATTTATTCTAAGGAACTGCAAGTTATAAAGGGTTCTAGCCAACCTTTAAAGTTCGAAAAGTAATAGCTCAGGAATATTTGTTATGAATAGCATGAGATTGACTTTATATAATGCTCACTAAAATGTTGTACACATTGTTTAACTTTAAAAGTAGATTGTAATCTCAACATCAAAGTGTAATTATTTTGTTTTATCCCATTGACAGTTGGAGAAGCAAAGAAATATGGAAAGCGAAGACTTCCTTAAGAAAACTCCAACCACGTCAGTTAGCTCACCTTGTTTCAATTACACTCCAAAACGAATTTTTGCTCAAAAAAGTGCTGGGACGCCATTAAATGCAATTGAAGAAAATGTTGATGAAAATAAAGACAGAAAGACACCTGCGTCAACTAATCCATTTGATATCAAATCTGAAGCTTTTAGTTTTCCGGTTTGTTCCCCATCCATTTTTGCTACATTTTCCAGAAATAGCACAGATAAGGTAATGGTTTCCTTTAATTTGAATGTATTTGTTAATAGTGAATGATTGACAAGATTTTTTTATCATTTCTACTTCTTGATATTAAGAGTTAAACCAGGTTTTCTGCTACGATCGCATTTTTCGCAAAATGCGAAAATACTATCTAAATTGCGAAAATAAAGCTAGGCCAGTTTTGCTCTAATGTAAGCAGGGGTGATTGTGTTCGGGTATTTTACCGGATTTCCGGTATTTTCATGATCGATTCTGGTATTTTCATGTTCGAAAATACCGGAAATAAAATATTTTTAATTATGCTTTTATCTTCCCACCTCCGAATTTTTTTTTTCTTTTTCGAATTGTCGATGATTATACCGATAATTATTAATAATATTCATCAAATAGAAATGTTAAGATGAAAATTCTAATTGTTTTTGTACCTTACTAAATTATTTTATTTGCATCGGGTATGAGAATCAAATTTTTCTCACTTTTTTAACTTTGATGCTTATTACCCCCTTTTTAGGGGAAA
>JAXGGA010025515.1:0-10524 GCA_038373865.1 Uloborus plumipes | reverse complement strand
GAAGGGAAGACAAAATTATGTGCAAGTGTACTTTTCACTATTTTTCCCTCTACCATAGTTCAGCAAACGAAGACCCAAAATATGGGCAAAAAAATAATAATACAGTTTTAAAAATTGGCACACAGGTACAGGAAGGTCTCCTGATGAACATACTAAAAGTCCCCGGTGGTGAGGGGAGAGCTAGCAGAGCCACCTGGTGTTTTATAGGTGATTTTTCAATTTTCGTCTTTTATCTCAAAAACTATTGACTTGCGAGAAAAAAAGTCAATTAATAAATTAAAGAGCATAAAATTATCTTTAAAACGCTTTTTAGCCTACTTTCCCGTTAAAAATAAAAGAAAGACGAAAAAAGTATTAAAAGTAGCTTAATGCATCTAAAAAATATCGCCAAGTCCAAAAAATATAGCCAAGTTAAAAAAAATATCGCCAAGTCCAAAAAATTTCGCCAAGTTAAAAAAATAAAAAGGTAAAATGAATATCGAAAAATTAAAAATTTGAAAGTAGGGTATTGAGATGGGGAATTTGTGCGTCGGTCGGTCGGTCGGTCGGTCTGTCGGTCTGTCTGTCCCCCCCTAATAACTTTTGAATGAACATTCCGATTTGGACAAACTTTTTTTTGTTGGAAAGATCTCGGCGAGTACAGCTCATTCCCATATTTGATTTTTCGATTTGAACAATTTTTGGTTCAACTTTGAGCCGTTCAAAAAACCGGTCCCGCGATACTAACTTTTTAATGAACAGTCCGATTTGAACAAACTTTTTTTTGTTGGAAAGAACTTTTCAAGGGTACTTCATTCCCGTATTTACATTTCCGATTTGAACAATTTTTCGTTCAACATTGAACCGCTCAATCAAGCTGTCACCCCTAATAACTTTTGAATGAACAGTCCAATTTAAACAAACTTTTTTTTGTTTGAAGCATCTCGGCAAGGATACTTTATTACCGTATTTAAATTTTCAATTTGAACACTTTTGGTTCAACATTGAACCGTTTAAGCAACCTTTCTCCACCTAATAACTTTTGAGTGAACCGTCCGAATGGAATAAATTTTTTTTTGTCCGAAAGATCTCAGCGAGTGCAGCTCATTCCCATATTTGATTTTTCGATTTGGACAATTTTTGGTTCAAATTTGAACCGTTCAAACAACCGGTCCCGCGATGCTAAATTTTGAGTGAACAATCCGATTTGAACAAACTTTTTTTTGTTCGAAAGATCTTTTCAAGGATACTTCATTCCGGTATCTACATTTTCGATTTTAACAATTTTTTGTTCAACATTGAACCGCTCAAGCAACCTTTCCCCACCTAATAACTTTTGAGTGAACCGTCCGAATGGAATAAACTTTTTTTTGCTTGAAAGATCTCGGAGAGGCTTTCCCATACATTCCCATATTTCGCTTTTTGATTTGAACCATTTTTCGTTCAATATTGAACCGTTCAGAAAAAAAAAATAACATTAGCGTCTACGGGGAATTTAAGTTAAATGTTGATCCTGAACTTAAAGTCGGATTTCCTTCAAACTAACTTTGTAAGAAAATGGTTTTGATAAATAATGTTTGTAACGTACTTTTCTGAGTAATCTTCTGTGAGGACTCTGATTCCGACTCCGACTCCGCAAACAAGGCGGAAATGCAGGCTCAGAAAAAAAAATTACTGACTGTGCAGACGATTTTTTGTTTATTTATTCATTTGTTTTATTTTATTTATTATTATTATTATTATTATTATTTTTTTTTTTTTTTTTTTTTTTTTTTTTTTTTTGCAGACGATGTTTTTTTTGTAACAAAAATTTTTCATTCACGAGAACATTTTATTCTTTATTTATATTTAACAACTGGCAACAGATTAAAAGTGAAATTCGAGACATTTTATTAACGGACGAGTTTTTTTTTCTTTTTTTTTCTTTCTTTGATAAAATGTGTTTTGATGCTCTTTGTACTTTTATTTATTTATTTATTTATTTTATTATTATTATTATTTTTTTTTTTTTTGAAAACGATGGAGGATTTTTTCTACGGAGGAACTGTAACAGTTACTCTTTAAAAGGTGCGACAAAACTTTATTTATTCGTTAATTACTTTTTACGTGTCTATTTCATCTGATGAAAGGGGTATATTTTGCTTTTCGAAATCAGCTCTAAGTGCTAAAAAGGTATGTTTGACATAATTTTAAGTCTCAGATAATCAAGAGAATAATGATCAGATGCGAGAATGCCGATGTCGATGTACAGGAAAGTAGGCTCATTTAGTTCTTGACAGAACTTCTTGTTATTATAGCTATAATAGTTGCCGAGATATTGAACTTCAAAGTTTGTCATTTTTTGAGAAAACGACTATTTTACCCCTCTTTTTTATTTTTGGAGCCGCCACAGTGATTAATTTGATACTAGCTGCCAGGGCAGCTAGATTAGCTTCCTGCGGCATGTTGATGCATAACGTCTCCCCTCTCTAACTTTTACCTCATTCTGAAGTTATATTATTTGATATAATTTAATGTTCATTCGATTTCAAGACATACCACGCACGTGGCCCGGCGTTGCACGGGCACTTCGTGCCCTGAAAGTAGTGAGAAAAAAAATTTAAAGAAACTACTCCCCGCCAAGGCGGCTCGCTTACAGGCGCTTCACGCCTTTACTTTTTTCCTATATAAAAAATCATTCGAATTATTGAGATGCTTCCCGCCTTCAAGATGGTGAGGAAAGTTTCAGTAAGTTCAGCTCGCTCAAAGGAAAAAAGCAGACATAGATACTCAGTTTTTAATATAAGTAGATGGCTCTTCAACAAATAAATGTTTCAAAATATTACCAGTAGCTAGCGATAAAAATTCTACGTAAGTGGCCCGCTTATGAGTTTCGTGTTTGATTTAGTTAAGCCTTCATTCAAAATTCTCATTATCATTTTTATTACTGTTTCATGGCAACCACGTTTTGCAATGCAAGAATGGATTTCATATTTAATCATTTATTAGGCTTAATCGCTTTAAACTTGACTACTTATTAATTGATATCTTTGCTAATTAAAATCGTATAATTATATCAATTGAAACTAATGAAGCTTGAAAAATTACCTATCTATCGGTACCTGGTTCGACTTTCAGGTCATTGGCGTGCAGGAGAAAGAAGCGTGACATAGAAAGATAGAAAGATAGTTAGAAAGAAAGATAGTTAGAAAGATACTCAGTTTTTAATATAAGTAGATTATTATTCTTTTCTTTTTTCGACCTGAAGTAGTACAGGTCATTAAGGTGATTTGATTTCTTGAAACGGGGAGGCAGGTTGGGGAGGAAGGAGGCGAGGAATGAAGGGAAGACAAAACTATGTGCAAGTGTACTTTTCACTATTTTTCCTTCTACCATAGTTCAGCAAACGAAGACCCAAAATAAGGGCGAAAAAATAATAATATAGTTTTAAAAATTGGCACACACGTGCAAAACGGGCTTTTGATGAACGTTCTAAAAGTCCTCGGTGGTAGGGGGTGAGCTCGCAGCGCCACCAGGGATTTTGTGTGCGTTTTTTTTCAGTTTTCGTCTTATATCCCAAAAACTATGCATTCGCCAGCAAAATCATCAATTGGTAAATTAAAGAACATAAAAATACCTTTAAAAAGAATAAAGAATGAATTAGTATTTTATAACTGAAATAGATGGAATAGACTTGACATTTAAGTTCTAAACTCGTGAGATTTTGAAAACCTATCTTTTTCTTTTCTTCTTTCTTTATTTTTTGGGACTGCGAAAAGCATATCAATCACTTTTTTCTTAAATTTCGATAGTGCTGTGCTATTTAAGTCAACTAAGGTCCAAGAAGACCTTAAATCTTGTTATAAATAAAACGTATACCCTTCTGCAAAAAGGATAAATAATAAAAATAATGATAAAAAAGTCCAAACATTAAAAAAATAGAATAATGCAAATAAAATAATGAAAGTGAACAGATGTAGAATAAATATAAACTAACATGAAAATGACATTGTACTCAAGTTAAATGGATACTTTCGTCATTTGACTGTTCATCTAATGCGATATCCAATTTTGAACCGTTAAGGCAGATACCCTGGCAGTTTAAGCAAGCAATGCTGCAGTTTATCCTTGATTTTCTGCAGCCGCATCTTGCACCACATCCTTTTTCGCATGAACAAAAAATCATGGAGAGAATGGAGCCAGGAGCAGGAAGCCTTGAAGTTGTTATAGGTTTCCATGATGTACCTGCTTTTTTCCATCCCCAGGCATCGGGTGGAAGTAATCTCCCCAACCACTTTTGAATCTGGTGATAAACTCTTAATGAATGAAATTTTGCGGCATCTTCAGTAGGTGGGAAGGAAGCAAGATCAGGTTTTATTTTTCTTGCTGTTCTCTGAAAAGATATAAATCTCTGTTCATTCAGAGAAGTTATACTTACTGGAGCCCCATATAAGGCTAAGAAAAATGATTGGCCTGCCTCCGCTACCTGCTCTGGGGTAGAAAGGGGGTTTGAGAACACTTCCGGAACGTAGCTCAATGATTGATTTTTTTGTAACAGCTTTATGACTTTGGCTTTGCCTTTGTTATATGCAGCTGATGTTGTGTCACAGCCGGAGAAAGCATGGAGGAAGAGAATTTGATCTTTGAACTTGCAAGTGTTTTGTAATTCTTGTGAATAAAAAATTTTGGTGTTCACTTTATCTTTGCCTGGTTTAAAGAAAAGAATATTATTATTACTTGGAGTCAAAGCTATTAATAAAACATTTTGGGCCTTCGTTTGCTGAACTATGGTAGAGGGAAAAATAGTGAAAAGTACACTTGCACATAGTTTTGTCTTCCCTTCATTCCTCGCGTCCTTCCTCCCCAGCCTGCCTCCCCGTTTCAAGAAATCAAATCACCTTAATGACCTGTACTACCTCAGGTCGAAAAAAGAAAAGAATAATATCAAATTAATCACTGAGGCGGCTCCAAAAATAGAAAAGAGGGGGAAAATAGTCGTTTTCTCAAAAAATGACAAACTTTGAAGTTCAATATCTCGGCAACTATTATAGCTATAATAAAAACAAAAAAAAAATTTAAAGATAATTTTATGCTCTTTAATTTATTAATTAACATTTTTTCTCACAAGTCAATAGTTTTTGAGATATAAGACAAAAAATTGAAAAATCACCCATAAAGCACCAGGTGGCGCTGCGAGCTCCCCCCTCACCACTGGGGACTTTTAGTATGTTCATCAGGAGCCCTTCCTGTACCTGTGTGGCCAATTTTTAAAACTGCATGTTTTAGTGTTTTTTCAAATCCTTTATTGACTAGACTAAAAAGAAAGACCAAAAAAGCATTAAAAGTAGCTTAATGCATCTAAAAAATATCGCCAAGTCCAAAAAATATCGCCAAGTTAAAAAAAATAAAAAGGTAAAATGAATATCGAAAAATTAAAAATTTGAAAGTAGGGTATTGAGATGGGGAATTTATGTGTCGGTCGGTTGGTCGGTCGGTCGGTCTGTCGGTCAGTCTGTCTGTCCCCCCCCCCTAATAACTTTTGAATGAACATTCCGATTTGGACAAACTTTTTTTTGTTGGAAAGATCTCGGCGAGTACAGCTCATTCCCATAATCATTTGATTTTTCGATTTGAACAATTTTTGGTTCAACTTTGAACCGTTCAAACTACCTGCCCCGCGATGCTAACTTTTGAGTGAACAGTCCGATTTGGACAAACTTTTTTTGTTCGAAAGATCTTTTCAAGGATACTTCATTCCCGTATCTACATTTTCGATTTGAACAATTTTTCGTTCAACATTGAACCGCTCAATCAAGTTGTCACCCCTAATAACTTTTGAGTGAACAGTCCGATTTAAATAAACTTTTTTTTTGTTCGAAGGATCTCAGCAAGGATACTTCATTACCGTATTTAAATTTTCCATTTGAACATTTTTTCGTTCAACATTGAATCGTTCAAGCAACTTTTCCCCACCTAATAACTTTTAAATGAACCGTCGAATGGAATAAACTTTTTTTTTGTTTGAAAGATCTCGGAGAGGCTTTCCCATACATTCCCATATTTCGCTTTTTGATTTGAACCATTTTTCGTTCAATTTTGAACCGTTCAGAAAAAAAATTCCATTAGCGTCTACGGGGAATTTAAGTTGAATGTTGATCCTGAACTTAAAGTCGGATTTCCTTCAAACTAACTTTGTAAGAAAATGGTTTTGATAAATTATGTTTGTAAAGTACTTTACTGAGTAATCTTCTGTGAGGGCTCTGATTCCGACTCCGACTCCGCAAACATGGCGGAAATGCAGGCTTAGAAAAAAAAATGACTGACTGTGCAGACGATTTTTTGTTTATTTATTCATTTGTTTTATTTTATTTATAATTTTTTTTGGCAGACGATTTTTTTTTGCAACAAAAATTTTTCATTCACGAGAGCATTTTATTCTTTATTTATATTTCACAACTAGCAACGGATTAAAAGTGAAATTCGAGACATTTTATTAACGGACGAGTTTTTTTTTTCTTTTTTTTTCTTTCTTTGATAAAATGTGTTTTGATGCTTTTTGTACTTTTGTTTATTTATTTATTTATTTTATTATTATTATTATTATTTTTTTTTTTTTTTTTTTTTTTTGAAAACGATGGAGGATCTTTTCTACGGAGGAACTGCAACAGTTACACTCTTTAAAAGGTGCGACAAAACATTTATTCGTTAATTACTTTTTACGTGTCTATTTCATCTGATGAGTGGGGTATATTTTGCTTTTCGAAATCAGCTCTAAGTGCTAAAAAGGTATGTTTGACATAATTTTCAGTCTCAGAAAATCAAGAGAATAATGATCAGATGCGAGAATGCCGATGTCGATGTACGGGAAAGTAGGCTCGTTTAGTTCTTAACAGAACTTCTTGTTAGAATTGAAATCTAGAAAAATTAAAACACTGTTCCTACCAAAAAAAAAATTATCTTAATTTGAAAGTTTATAAGTTTGGCGATGAATGCTGAAATACTTTTTAATGCTTCAGCCGAGGCCCCACGCCCCCCCCCCCCCAGCTCAAAAATCGTATTTATTCATTAATTTATTTCTTTATTGTTGTTATTATACGAGTAATTATGTGATTCCTTGCCTAAACAACGAACAATTGATTTCATACGTTTTCAATTACAATATTTGCCAACTTTTTATTGCGATTACTCTCTTTTAAACCCAGCCCCTTAACACCCCATCGTTCCGCAGGAATATGACATCCTTCTAAAGAGCCAAATCTCTCTTTTGTGGGGGATCGCCCCCCACGTCGTTAACCACTGTCCTAAACGAAAACAGTGGGGAAAACATTCAGATTCGGATTAGTAACACCGTTTGCACTTACACGTTAGTTAATTTTTAAATTTAGTCATTTAGATATTCATTAGTCTACCTCCAGGGCAATTTTTTTCTAACCTTCTTTAGAATTTTTCGAATAGCAACTTGACCAAACGTTTCTCTAAAAAATCATAGTTTTTTTTTTTTTTTCTGAAAAGATTTTTCGGAAAGTAATCGATTGGAATATTAACTAAGTTATTGGTTTAAAAAGTTCAAAGATTCTAGAGGAATAGCATAAAAATTGAAAATGTGAAATCAATAACGTTGAAAAAAGCACGGAGAGTTTTTGACTTCCTTCAAAAACTCTTCGTTATTGATTCAGAAATTTTGCAATAATAACGGTGAGTGTGTTTCAATGAAAGTATTTCCCAAATACGTCAACATTATTAAGACAAAAGTTCTTTAAGATATTCCTTAAAATTAGCTGTTGGGGAACTTTTCAAGTATGGATTAAGAGATGCATCTCCAACTAGAAAAAAATTAATTTAAATTCAAAGTTCCAAACTCAACTCTTTTTTCTTTTGGAAATTGAATCAAGGAACTGAAATTTACATAAAAACATTTTTTTTGACATCAGAAAGAAAATGTTGGTTCTTTAAATCGAACGTGCCAAAAGTTTCGACTTATGCATTAAATTAAAGTTTTGACTACTTTTCAGAGCAGGTGTGCCTCTTGATGTAAAGTGGTTCTGAAATGCAGGGGGGAGAAATCTCATATAAAGTGAAAAAACTTGAAGTTATCAGTTGATGCTATCGTTTAGCTGAGAGGTGATCTAATTAAATTTGAGGACAAAAATATATCTCCAGTAAAGTTTTGTATTCAGTTCCAGGGCATATTTTATGCAGTTTAAATAGTTCGCTTTTAAAAAGTTCACCGTCACTTTACTAGAAACGTTGAAGACGAAGTGACAATTCTGTACCTCAGAACCAGTACGACGTAAGTCCAAAAATGGCGAATTTCACTTTATTGTTTCATTGTAGGTAGAATCTTATTCCGCATCCACCCATGAGAACGTTATTCTATAAAACAAATTCCTTCACAATTATTTAACAGCATTAAAAGAGCTCGAGTCCCATCTTTTGCATGTATTCGGCAATCGTTTTTACCCTCTGCTGAAAAGTTATGAAAATGGACTTACGTTAGTCTGGTTCTGAGGTACAGAATTAAGACAGTACAGTATCATGAAGCTCGTTCTAAGCTAAAATGGTTAATTAAATAGGTTGAAATTTGGATTTTTTCTTTAATGTATTTGTTTTTTTAATGGAAAAGTTTAGCAAAATTTCGAGGCCAGAAATTTTAACTGGGTTTTATTATTTAACTGCAAAAGTAAAATAGTTTGAAAATCAATTTGAAAATATTTTTTCTTTTAGTTATTTAGACTCCATATGCATTAAATTAAAGTTTTGATTACTTTTCAGCAGATGTGCCTCTTCACGTAAAGTCGTGTAAAAATGAAATGACAATTAAAACAGCTCAGCATCATGAAGCTCGTTCTAAAATTATGTGATTAATTAAATAAGTCGAAATTTCGATACATTTTTTTTTCTTTTTCAAATGTTTATAAATGTGTTTGATATTTGTTTGTGGAACTGGCTCAAAGAAAAATATAATAAAATTTTGGAACCTAAATGTTTAAGTGTTTTTTTTTTTTTTTTTTTTTCTATTTAATTATAAAAAATAAATAAACGTTCAAAACTACAATGTCATTTTTTTAGTTTATTTATTTAGACTACGGGGAATTGTACCCAAGAACAGGTGTTTTCAAAGTTTTGCAAATTTATATTTTTTCAACGTTTTTGATTACATGCATCTCAACATTTTAGCGTCAGTTATTTATTTATTTGTTATTGATTCAAGAAAAATCGGCAAATCTTTAACTGAAAAGTATATGTACTAAATCTAAACTCATCGCAAACATCTTATAAGTAAAAGATGTTGAAGAAAATGTGCATTTAGTGTTTACTTATTTATTAAATATATGTATTAAGTACTTATATTATTATTGATGCATAACTTCAAATATATGCCAAATCTTTTGTCATGTTTTACAAATGCATTTTTAAAAACAGAATGTCTGGTAGTTAGTGCAATTTAGGTTATTGATGTTCTTAAATTATTACATAAAAAGTTCCATGCATGCAGAATGTAGAATTCTTTTGCCTGATGCTGATTGTTCTGCTCGAAAAGTTGCAAATAAAAGCTCTAGTTAATCTGAGTTAAAAGTAAAAAATTAAGATTTAAAATGAAAACTTTATAGAAAATAGTATTAAATTATAGCAGGAGATAATACGTTTGATTTCTGGTTAAAAAATCATTTCTGGTATCAAAATTTGTCAGTATGAAATGTGTGCACAACATAAGGCACACTAATTGTTCACACCGTAAAAAGTTGTCTTCCTATAATTCAAAAGCTTTTGTGAATTTTCAGAAAGTAAAAAAGCTAAAAAATAATAAGAAACCTAGCAATATTGTGTTTTTATTTTTTTAAATCAAAAACGTATTTCCTTTTAAATGTATTCCTTCTTTTAGGTATTTTTGTTAGTATACGCTCAAAATGTCGCGGCCGAAATGTCGCGGGCCAAAATGTCGCGGCCAAAATGTCGCCGAGACAAAATGTCGCGGGCTAAAATGTCGCGGGCAAAAATGTCGCCGGTCCAAAATGTCGCCGAGCCAAAATGTCGCGGGCTAAATTGTCGCGGGCCAAAATGTCGCCGGTCCAAAATGTCGCCGAGCCAAAATGTCGCGGGCCAAAATGTCGCGTGGTCAAAATGTCGCCGGTCAAAAATGTCGCCGGGCCAAAATGTCGCCGGTCAAAAATGTCGCCGGGCCAAAATGTCGCCGGTCAAAAATGTCGCCGGTCTAAAATGTCGCCGGTCCAAAATGTCGCCGGTCCAAAATGTCGCCGGTCAAAAATGTCGCGGGCCAAAATGTCGCCAGTTCAAATGTCATCAGACAAAAATGTAGAAGGTCCGATATTGATACAGTTAGTATCAAAAATTAAAATGTATGAAAAGGCTTTTTTACACCGAATTAGCAAAAAATTGCTAATTGCTGTTGATGAACGTGTGCGTTAACGATAGTATGGACTAAAATTTTTGAAAATACTAAAAAAAATTTACCCTTTCGGCTTGTAACTGTTTCGAGCGCTTTCCAAGAAACAAATAGTTTTCAAACAAGCGTACGTTTTTTATTTACAATAGCTTATTTCACCG
>JAXGGA010025514.1:0-10524 GCA_038373865.1 Uloborus plumipes | reverse complement strand
ACCAATGGCTACCGATCTTAGACACTATTTCCCAACGTAGTAGTCGTGTAGAAGGTCAACTGACCGATGGCTACCGATCCTAGACACTATTTCCCAACGCAGTAGTCGTGTAGGAGCTCAACTGACCGATGGCTACTGATGGTGGACACTATTTCCCAACGCAGTAGTCGTGTAGGAGCTCAACTGACCGATAGCTACTGGTGGTGGACACTATTTCCCAACGTGGTAGTCGTGTAGAAGGTCAACTGACCAATGGCTACCGATCTTAGACACTATTTCCCAACGTAGTAGTCGTGTAGAAGGTCAACTGACCGATGGCTACCGATCCTAGACACTATTTCCCAACGCAGTAGTCGTGTAGGAGCTCAACTGACCGATGGCTACTGATGGTGGACACTATTTCCCAACGCAGTAGTCGTGTAGGAGCTCAACTGACCGATAGCTACTGTTGGTGGACACTATTTCCCAACGTGGTAGTCGTGTAGAAGGTCAACTGACCAATGGCTACCTATCTTAGACACTATTTCCCAACGTAGTAGTCGTGTAGAAGGTCAACTGACCGATGGCTACCGATCCTAGACACTATTTCCCAACGCAGTAGTCGTGTAGGAGCTCAACTGACCGATGGCTACTGATGGTGGACACTATTTCCCAACGCAGTAGTCGTGTAGGAGCTCAACTGACCGATAGCTACTGGTGGTGGACACTATTTCCCAACGTGGTAGTCGTGTAGAAGGTCAACTGACCAATGGCTACCGATCTTAGACACTATTTCCCAACGTAGTAGTCGTGTAGAAGGTCAACTGACCGATGGCTACCGATCCTAGACACTATTTCCCAACGCAGTAGTCGTGTAGGAGCTCAACTGACCGATTTCTACTGATGGTGGACACTATTTCCCAACGCAGTAGTCGTGTAGGAGCTCAACTGACCGATAGCTACTGGTGGTGGACACTATTTCCCAACGTGGTAGTCGTGTAGAAGGTCAACTGACCAATGGCTACCGATCTTAGACACTATTTCCCAACGTAGTAGTCGTGTAGAAGGTCAACTGACCGATGGCTACCGATCCTAGACACTATTTCCCAACGCAGTAGTCGTGTAGGAGCTCAACTGACCGATGGCTACTGATGGTGGACACTATTTCCCAACGCAGTAGTCGTGTAGGAGCTCAACTGACCGATAGCTACTGGTGGTGGACACTATTTCCCAACGTGGTAGTCGTGTAGAAGGTCAACTGACCAATGGCTACCGATCTTAGACACTATTTCCCAACGTAGTAGTCGTGTAGAAGGTCAACTGACCGATGGCTACCGATCCTAGACACTATTTTCCAACGCAGTAGTCGTGTAGGAGCTCAACTGACCGATGGCTACTGATGGTGGACATTATTTCCCAACGCAGTAGTCGTGTAGGAGCTCAACTGACCGATAGCTACTGGTGGTGGACACTATTTCCCAACGTGGTAGTCGTGTAGAAGGTCAACTGACCAATGGCTACCGATCTTAGACACTATTTCCCAACGTAGTAGTCGTGTAGAAGGTCAACTGACCGATGGCTACCGATCCTAGACACTATTTCCCAACGCAGTAGCCGTGTAGGAGCTCAACTGACCGATGGCTACTGATGGTGGACACTATTTCCCAACGCAGTAGTCGTGTAGGAGCTCAACTGACCGATAGCTACTGGTGGTGGACACTATTTCCCAACGTGGTAGTCGTGTAGAAGGTCAACTGACCAATGGCTACCGATCTTAGACACTATTTCCCAACGTAGTAGTCGTGTAGAAGGTCAACTGACCGATGGCTACCGATCCTAGACACTATTTCCCAACGCAGTAGTCGTGTAGGAGCTCAACTGACCGATGGCTACTGATGGTGGACACTATTTCCCAACGCAGTAGTCGTGTAGGAGCTCAACTGACCGATAGCTACTGGTGGTGGACACTATTTCCCAACGTGGTAGTCGTGTAGAAGGTCAACTGACCAATGGCTACCGATCTTAGACACTATTTCCCAACGTAGTAGTCGTGTAGAAGGTCAACTGACCGATGGCTACCGATCCTAGACACTATTTCCCAACTCGCCGAGATCTTTCGAACAAAAAAAAGTTTATTCCATTCGGACGGTTCACTCAAAAGTTATTAGGTGGGGAAAGGTTGCTTGAACGGTTCAATGTTGAACCAAAAATGTTCAAATTGAAAATTTAATTAAATACGGTAATAAAGTATCCTTGCCGAGATGCTTCGAACAAAAGTTTATTTAGATCGGACTGTTCACTCAAAAGTTATTAGGGGTGACAGCTTGTTTGAATGGTTCAATGTTGAACGAAAAATTGTTCAAATCAAAAATGTAAATGCGGGAATGAAGTATCCTTGAAAAGATCTTTCGAACAAAAAAAAAGTTTGTTCAGATCGGACTGTTCACTCAGAAGTTAGCATCGCGGGACAGGTTGTTTGAACGGTTCAAAGTTGAACGAAAAATTGTTCAAATCGAAAAATCAAATATGGGAATGAGCTGTACTCGCCGAGATCTTTCCAACAAAAAAAGTTTGTCAAAATCGGAATGTTCATTCAAAAGTTATTAGGGGGGGGGGGGACAGACAGACTGATCGACCGACCGACCGACACACAAATTCCCCATCTCAATACCCCACTTTCAAATTTTTAATTTTTCGATATTCATTTTACCTTATTATTTTTTTAAGTTGGCGATATTTTTTGGACTTGGCGATATTTTTTTTAACTTGGCGATATTTTTGGACTTGGCGATATTTTTTAGATGCATTAAGCTACTTTTACTACTTTTTTCGTCTTTCTTTCATTTTTAACGGGGAAGTAGGCTAAAAATGACGTGTCCCTGTGTTTGTGGCCAATGGACTCCTCAGCTACTGAACCGATTTTAACCAAATTTTGCACGCAGTTTCAGTTTGGTCCAACTTAAATGATAGGATAGTTTTTATCTCAATTTAGGACCGCAATATATTTTTTATTGCACATTATCTATTTAGCTACCAGCTTTTCTGTATTCTTGGCTTCTATATAAGATAAAATCTGCTAATGGGTTGTCAGTTGCTTCGGAAGCGAAAAGCAACAGTGGTAACGATCAAGGATGTCGAATCGGTTTCTGGCATATTCGTCCCGATTCTCTTAATTTAAATTGTTCGTGTAAATATTATATTAAATCAATATTCGGAAAAGTATTATTTTCTTACTTCTCCTTTACTTAACCCCTTCCAGGCTCATTTTATTTCGGGATTACGGATCAAAAAATGTCAATTTTTTTATGCTTATTTTCATAAATACATATCTTTTTAAACATAATAGCATCATTCGCGTGCAACATTTCCTACAAATAAATGTAAAAATATCTATTTAAATAAATGAGTAATTTCAGGATTACGGATCAAAAAATGTGAATTTTTTTATGCTTGTTTTCATACATACATATCTTTTTAAACATAATAGCATCATTCGCATGCAACATTTCCTAAAAATAAGTGTAAATATATCTATTTAAAAAAATTCGGGAAAGACTGGTTGTGCAGTGTTAATTTTCAGTGCCCGAGCTATACTCGGGATGAGCCAAAATGGAACATTTCGCTTGCCCGAGTCCAGCTCGGGAAAAGCCGGGAAGGGGTTAATTCAATTTATTGAAGCAGTTTAGATACTTAACATATGCTATTTTGTATGTTTAAAAAATATTTTTCACTCATGTTTATGTACAAATATTTTTTAAGAAAATTATTTTAGTGAAAAATATCATACCTTTTTCGAGCTTTGGGTTATAAAATATTCATATTGTTTAGTGATTTTTATGTCAGGTGTGTTTAGACAAAGAAAGGCTCACTGCCTTATGTGATCTTTTGCCAATGTAATACTTAAATTTTTAGTGATTTAGTTCAGAATTGTATTTGCTAAGCGTATCCATCTGCAGCAATAAATTTGCAAATTATCATTCAATAATACATTTGGTATTTACTATTCAAAAAACAAACTATAAGGAGGAAAAATGTACTGTTTTATGGTGCGAAGATTAAAATTATTTCTATACACACAATTTTTACCGTCACATTGCTTTGTAACATAAATATACACCACATAGTTTGCGATTAAAAATTCGACTGTTTCGTAAATATCGTACCTTTTCGGGTTTTTAAGTTATACACTATTCATTTTTTTTGCGATTTTGTATTTCAATTGTATTGTAATAAAAAAAGGTTTTATTGTAATTTGTGGACTTTTACCTGTGTAATATTAAAATTTAGAGTGATTTTACTCAGAATTGTATTTTCTAAACGTACCTCTCTGCATTCATAAGTTTTCAAATCATTACTATTATAGCTTATTTTTTATTTTTATTTTTTTTTCCTTAGTAAATACAAATGTATTCTTAGACGACAATTTGCACATTTATAACCGTAGGTAGTACGGTAGTTCGCTCAGTATATAAAATTTTAACTAAATCACTCTAATTTTCAATTCTACACAGGTAAAATTCGCAAATAACAGTAAAACTTTTTAAAAAATATATTTTATTTAGGTGCGAAGATTAAAATTATTTCTATACACACTATTTTTATAGTCACATTGATTTGTAACAAATATACACTTCATAGTTTTCGATTCAAAATTCGACTGTTTCGTAAATGTCCTACCTTTTCGGGTTTTTAAGTTATACAGTATTAAAATTTTACATTTTTTGTTGATTTTTTTGTTTCAAGCAAACTTAGGAAATTTTTGTTCGATTGTTTTCATATTTTGACCTCTAATTCATATTTATATAAAGTTGATCTCTATAATGGTGATAAAGTTTTTCGTTTCTATTGAAACATTATAGTTTAACCCATACCTTAGCCACAGCAACGCGTGGCCGGGTCAGCTAGTCTATATACATAAATGACTACTTTTTTATGTATGACCGGGGTAATCTTCCAAACTATTGGACCGATTTTAACCAGTTTTTCACCGTAGATAGCTACAGTAACAGGGAGCAGGATAAGCTATAATTTATTTCTAGAAAGCTTAGTTTAAAAAAGTTATGGAAAATAGTAAATTTCATATAGTTTCCAAATTAAATTATTAAATTTTCAGTCCATTGTTGCAAATATTTGTTGCCTGGCAACAACAATATTAATAGTGATCAGAATGAAAATGTGAACCAAAGCTTCTCTGGAGTAAGTATGAAATTTATTGCTTTCGTAGGATTTTCGTTAGGAGGGGGGGGGGGGTCATTTCATGAAATGTAGCTAAGGAAAGCAAATGTCTCGAATTTCTAATTCAATGCCTATTAACCCTAAACTTCCCACTGTTGCATTTCTGCAACATATGATTAATTTTAATTTGAAAGACTCATTTTTTAAAAAAATTACATACAAATCAGTTATCTGATTAAAAAAAAGATTATTGTAACGAAATACATGCTAATTTTGTCACTAGTTGACAGCACATTTTCCCATTTGTATTCATTTATGCCAATAGGGTCATTCCATGTGAAATCAACAAGCCTCAAAACTTGACCATCACCAATTTCAAAAAAAATTATAGGGTTGATTACCTCTATAAAGTGATACAAAAAATTGATTTTTAAAATTTTTTTCAGCTGTTAGTTTTTTGTGTGAGACCGCTTAAAAAACGCAAAAAATGGAAAAAAGTGAAATTTTGAACATACAAAGATTCAATTTTCTCAGCTTCTATTGCAGCTAGAGACTTTTGTTATATCTCATTGTAAATCTCTTTAAACAAGCTTTCAAATGATATATAATTTGACAAGGTTTCGTGATGTTAATATTTCAAGGTCACCAAAAGCATTATTTGACCTTGAATATTTCAAAAAGTGCATTCTTTAAAAATCTGAAAAAAAAATATATATTACTTCCTAATGTAGTTTATATGTGGTAAAATTTGCAAAATGGGACAGAAATGGGATCTGGATGAAAAATGGAATCAACTTTTTACACTCTTACCACTTTATTGCAATGCCTATGGCTCCTGAGGATATATAATACAGAAATATTGCAAACTGCGAAATGTTATTTACAAGTGACGGTTGGCTTATTCCACGTCTTGTTTTGAGAGGTTATAAATCATTCCTTTTCCGTTTCTACTAGGGTCTACTTTCGAAATAATAGCACTTATGGGCACATTGACAACATTTTCAAAGTCTGGATAGTAGATAGAATTTGAGGGTCCATGAGGTTGCAACAGCTTGATTTTCTTCATCTGTGTCTAAGACGCACCTTAGCCACCAATATCCATTATGCCTACAGATCAAGAATCCAACCATTTCTTCCATATCAAATCAATTCATTTTCAATATTGTACAATTGAACATTATAAACAGGAAGCAGAGGCTTTGAAATCCAAAAAAATGATGGCAAGAACAACACCAGGCACTCAGTCTTCATTGTGTAATGCCATTAAACAGGAATCAGATGCATGTGAATGCATATTCATTTTCAACACTATAAGGATCGAACGTGCTACAACTGTCAAAGGCGATCTTGATTGCCCAGAAATGGTTGGATTCTTGATCTGCAGGTATAATGGATATTGGTGGCTAAGGTGCGTCTTAGACACAGATGAAGAAAATCAAGCTGTTGCAGCCTCATGGACCCTTAAATTCTATCTACTATTCAGACTTTGAAAATGTTGTCAATAAGCCCATAAGTGCTATTATTTCGAAAGTAGACCCTAGTAGAAACGGAAAAGGAATGATTTATAACCTCTCAAAGCAAGACGTGGAATAAGCCAACCGTCACTTGTAAATAACATTTCGCAGTTTGCAATATTTCTGTATTATATATCCTCAGGAGCCATTAGGCATTGCAATAAAGTGGTAAGAGTGTGAAAAGTTGATTCCATTTTTCATCCAGATCCCATTGCTGTCCCATTCCGCAAATTTTACCACATATAGACTACATTAGGAAGTAATATATATATTTTTTTCAGATTTTTAAAGAATGCACTTTTTGAAATATTCAAGGTCAAATAATGCTTTTGGTGACCTTGAAATATTAACATCACGAAACCTTGTCAAATTATATATCATTTGAAAGCTTGTTTAAAGAGATTTACAATGAGATATAACAAAAGTCTCTAGCTGCAATAGAAGCTGAGAAAATTGAATCTTTGTATGTTCAAAATTTCACTTTTTTCCATTTTTTGCGTTTTTTAAGCGGTCTCACACAAAAAACTAACAGCTGAAAAAAATTTTAAAAATCAATTTTTTGTATCACTTTATAGAGGTAATCAACCCTATAATTTTTTTTGAAATTGGTGATGGTCAAGTTTTGAGGCTTGTTGATTTCACATGGAATGACCCAATAATCACTAACGGGGTAAATAAAAATAGAATTGATATTGGCAACAGTTAGAAAATAAAAAATGATTTTTCGGAAAATCACACGGATAAAATAAATAGCGCATTTAAGTTTGATTTCACGTTCTTCTTCACACCCAGTTAATCTACCACATGATCACAAATTTTTTTCAGACATATCAAATTCTGACATAGAAAAATACAACACTAAACACATATCATGATCGATAAATTAGAAAATTGTCAAATTCGACAAATCAACTTTTGGCAAATAATAATTTCTTGGATTTGGCATGTTGCATTTAAAACCGTGCGACGCCGGGCACATCAGCTAGTATAATATAGTTTATCCTTCAGTTTCAACAATAGTACGAAATATATTACTTTTATATTAGCCAAGAACTTGAATTTTATCTTTTATTCAGAGTTACATGAAAACAACTGAAACACTTGAACCAGTGGCGTACGCAGACAAATAATTTCAGGGGGGGGGGCTGAGTCAAGACTCTTTGTGAGAGGGGGGGGGGATCATTTCATGAAATGTAGCTAAGGAAAGCAAATGTCTCGAATTTCTAATTCAATGCCTATTAAAGTCGACAAAAATACATCATTAAAAAAAACTTTTTTATCATTAAACTTGTTGTGAAGAAAGTGTTTTGATGGACATAGAGAATGATAATGTAAATAAAAAAAATTTCTTCATTGAAAGAGGTGTTGCTGAAACACTTGTTTGCAATATTTTGGCAAACTAATGGTCTAATAATGTTAATTTTTCAGTTTATTTTACTATTGTTTCCAATACGGGGTTGCAATTCAATTTGCTGAAATTTATTCAACAGAAATGGATGACTGAAAAACATTAATCGTTATCTCTAAAACATAAATTTGCAATAAAACTGAACAAAATGGAACAATAGGATAATCATAAACGTGACGTACAGTAAAATAGACATGTCAAAATAAAAAATTATTTATTTTAATTTTGTCCTTACTTAGTTATCTGTTCTGAAAGCTTTTTGCATTTTGGGATTTCCAAAACAACAAAAAAAAAAAAAAAAAAAAATGAAAATTTAGAAAAAAAAAAAAAACTTAGCTTACATTTTTAAAATTCGTTTTGAAAATTTCGGAGGGGGCTGCAGCCCTGTCAGCCCACCCCCTGAGTACGCCACTGACTTGAACACATCCACGTGTAATAATTTTGTTTAGCATTTAGTATTAATAATAGTAATAAATATACTACTTTTATGTACGTAAGGAACATGAATTTTATCTTTTATTCAGAGTCACCCACAAGTGAAACTAATAAAAGCGTGTTTAAACAAGAAGTTCTGTCAAGAACTAAACGAGCCTACTTTCCCGTACATCGACATCGGCATTCTAGCATCTGATCATTATTCTCTTGATTATCTAAGACTAAAAATTATGTCAAACATACCTTTTTAGCACTTGAAGCTGATTTCTAAAAGCAAAATATACCCCTCTCATCAGATGAAATAGACACATAAAAAGTAAATAAATGAATAAATAAAGCTTTGTCGCACCTTTTAAAGAATGTAACTGTTACAGTTCTTCCGTAGAAAAATTCCTCAATTGTTTTCAAAAAAAAAATTAAAAGTACAAAGTACATCAAAACACATTTTATCAAAGAAAGAAAAAAAATAAAGAAAAAAAAGAAAAAAAAACTCGTCCGTTGATAAAATGTCTCGAATTTCACTTTTAATCCGTTGCCAGTTGTTAAATATAAATAAAGAATAAAATGCCCTCGTGAATGAAACATTTTTGTTACAAAAAAAAAATCGTCTGCCAAAAATAATAATAATAATAATAAATTCAATAAAACAAATGAATAAATAAACAAAAAATCGTCTGCACAGTTAGTCATTTTTTTTTTCGGACTGTTTACTCAAAAGTTATTAGGGGTGACAGCTTGCTTGAGCGGTTCAATGTTGAACGAAAAATTGTTCAAATCGGAAATGTAAATACGGGAATGAAGTATCCTTGAAAAGTTCTTTCCAACAAAAAAAAGTTTGTTCAAATCGGACTGTTCATTAAAAAGTTAGTATCGCGGGACCGGTTATTTGAACGGCTCAAAGTTGAACCAAAAATTGTTCAAATCAAAAAATCAAATGTGGGAATGAGCTGTACTCGCCGAGATCTTTCCAACAAAAAAAAGTTTGTCCAAATCGGAATGTTCATTCAAAAGTTATTAGGGGGGGACAGACAGACAGACCGACCGACAGACCGACAGACACACAAATTCCCCATCTCAATACCCTACTTTCAAATTTTTAATTTTTCGATATTTATTTCATTTTTTTGTTTCTTTTTGACTTTTTTTTACTTGGCGATATTTTTTGGGCTTGGCGATATTTTTTGGACTTGGCGATATTTTTTGGACTTGGCGACATTTTTTAGATGCATTAAGCCAATTTTAATGCTTTTTTCGTCTCTTTTATTTTTAACGGGAAAGTAGGCTAAAAAAAAGGGCGACACATTCTGCGGGGAACGTCTTGGGGAGGTCGGAATGCCGGTCGCAGGTGTCGAGGCGTTCCCGAACAAAGCGCGGGTCGCAGGTGGTTGCGTCGTGGAGATCGAACGTTTCAGTCGAAGACGTGATGACCGGGTTTGCAGTGCACGACCACTTTCGGGGGATGCGGTGTGTTTGGCGCGTGACGAGTAGGGTGGGCCGAAAATTACTTTTCTTTTTATTTTTTATTTTGATGATGCGGTGTGCGGAAAAGGTGCCATTGGGAGAGCCAAGTGACACAAAAGAAATTTGAAATATTTTGGGTCCATTTCTTGATCTGCCGCAAATACGTTGAAGTTTGGAAAAAATGCAGTTTTTCGAGATTTTTAGCAAATTATTTAAAAAAAAAAAAGAAAAAAGAAAATTCAATTTTTGGTAACGAGTGGGGTAGAAGAAGTGCCATTGGGGGCATAGAAATTCCATTAAAAAATGTGAGGTCTGTGGTATCATTCCGTCTTTTTTCCACAAATGGCTAGAGGATTTGGCAATTTCCTACGTTTTAAATTCAATTTCGTCGAAAGTTTAAAATGCTGTTTTCGCTGCACTTATCTCGAATAACTACATTGTTAGCCACAATGACGCAAATTTAGATGTTCTGTGCTGAAAAATGTTTGAAAATAATTTCCTAAAAATCTCAAAAAACGGCATTTTTTCCAAACTTCAACGCGATTGCGACAG
>JAXGGA010025513.1:0-10525 GCA_038373865.1 Uloborus plumipes | reverse complement strand
TTTTGTTACGTCTCTAAATTTTATTATTTAAACTGTCTTCTGTTCCACAGTGTTGCTTTTCTTCGGGGACTTTTCCTAAGTTTACTTTAGAACTAACTACTCCTAAAGTTCACACCTCCTTGCATGGAAAAGGCGATTCCTTGTAACCGTGAAACACGTATATGCTGCTATTTGCTGTATTTGTGCCTTTAAACTTTGGATTACCATAATATACTTTTCAAGCAAAGGTATTTACTTTACATTTAATGACGTATTCAAAAAGTTGCGTATATGATCTATCTCACTACTCGGAAATTTTCATCTACACAGGGGGTTTGAGTACGCATCCCTGGCATAATTAAGACGTCATGTATTAACCGCTTCCCTTACACATTTTTTTGAAAAAAAATTGCTAAAAATTATCATTTTTTTTTTAATTTCATTACTAACTACAAAGAAACGAAGCAAAACAAAATATGTAGATTTTAAGTCGAATTTTTAATATTTTACAGGCGTAAAATCATTTATTTTATCCCAAGTTTTCTCGGGATAATAATTATCTGCAACTCAGACGAGCCCGAGATAACTCGGGATAATCAGGCAAGCGGTTAAACAAACAACCAGCATCGATTTTAGCAACCAGTTTTTTTTTTACCTCAAACGTTGGATTAAAAAAATGAGACTCATTTGATATTCACCAGCGCTCCAAGCAAAGTTAATTCTATTAAAAACAAGCACATCGTTTGATATAGTAACGTGTGCTAGAAGGATTATAAGATGCACAAGCAGAGCATTCCGAATGCATGTACGTGAAAGACTGGTGGACACAGTCCGACATGCCTTTCGCGCCATCTAGCGCAAAGAAATATAACCAATCATAAAGGCAACTGAGGCTATTTAGTAAGCAGTATATTTTACAGCAGCGTTTCCCATCCTGTCCGACGCGTATCGCTGGCAGTGCGCGACTTTCTAGTTGGTGGTAAACGAAAACTAATTAGTAATAACAGACATAAAAAATATAATCAATTAAAGAATATCACAAACATTTTTGCTCCTATAATTCATGAAAGTTATCAAAAATCCAGCATTTAATACCGCTTTTTTCTTTAGAGTGCACTTTTAAACTTTGCTCTTAGCCATTAGTAAATTTCAAGAGATTAGGTTTATCGAAACAAGTTCAAGGTCTGTACTAAACATATTTTATAGAAATACTTGGACATGGTAACAGAATAGATTAATTTGTCTTAAATATTTTTTTAAACCATTAAATATTGAGGAAATTCGGCAAAAAGTAGACAAATATGACACTTTGAACAAGCACATACAAATAGAACGCATACTACAGTGACTTTATAATTTATGTTTGCTTATAATTCAGCATGACCTTTAGGGGTGTGCCCATGGAATTTATCTCACGTAAAATGCAAACGTAGTCATCTAATAAAATGTGAAATGAAAATAAATAAACACACTCGTAATTTAAAAATCTCACGAAATACAATCATTTTTATGAAGTACATTTTATCATGCGCACAATTTAATATCTTACTATTACTCCGAATATGCATTGCTTTGTTGTGTGCAGGTGTATATGTACGCATTAAAATCGCAATCGTAAGCCTTTTTAACCGTCTTGGAGCTCCGCCTAGTGCAAAGAAATTAAACCGAACAAAATGCAGTGCATTAATAAATCATTGTATTGATACAATCGAAGCTCTTCAATTCGAATACGATTAAAGCGAATTACTGCTAGTACGAACTACATCCCTCACCCCTACTTGTGGTTGGTAGTGAACTAATTTTAAAGGACCTTTATATCGAATTTCCAACATTGGAGAAAAGTTGCCTTCTGTCAACATTTTGTTAATCTGAGTTGCTTTCCTCACTTACCGCTGGGTCCATTCATAATCCTATTTTATCGTTTTTTCAATAAGAAATCTTTTTTTAATAAGAAATTGGAATTCGTAGTTCCAATAGTGCCAAAAAGTTGACATATGATATTCTGAGAGAGTTTGAAATTTTTCATTAATGTGGGAGAATTGCTTCAGTATTTTGGGGAATATTGAAAAAACGTTACAACTAATGAATGTTTCACATTGAATTACCCCAAAGGCAATAAAGATATTCATTTTGATGAAAAGTTCTGCACACATACAATAAAATATAAAAAAAACTTTTTAAATTTAAAAACTATTTCTGTCCGCTCATTCGCACTAAAAAGTATGAAATAAACGGTGACCCAAAGCGCATTTTCACCGTTTATTTCATACTTTTTAGTGCGAATGAGCGGACAGAAAGTCTTTAAATTTAAAAAGTTTTTTCATACTTCATTTCAAAGTTTTTTCGTTTTAAAATTTATTTAGAATTGCGTGAAGACAAACGCCGTAATTCACCGAGAAAATAACAAACGCCGTTAAAAATGCTATTCACGAACACTTTATTTTTTATTCATGAGAATATTTCGTTTCCAATTTTGTTAATTTATCAACTTTCTTTGAGTCAAACGCCATCAAGCGTAATGTTCAATTTGAAGAACTACCAATGCATTTTCTACAGCCTTTTTTAATAAGTCACTTAAGTGAATTTTAGAACAGGACTAATCTGCTGATTGTTAGCTAATCTCATTCGTTTCATCTCTTCTTTTGCTTTAATACTGCAAGGTTTATCTCCAACAATTTCAGTTGGATTTAAAGCTTCCAGTCGTAGTCCTACCAATGTTAGTGTTCGACTCAACTCCACTATAAAGCGGAAGTGCATTAAAGTTCACGCGGCTGGATTTAACTCTACAACCGGAAGCAAAACGTGAAAACCATGACAGAAGCAAGTACAGAAAAAGTCTTTAATAATAATAATAACAATAATAACATAACCAGCTTTTCCACACTTTTGCAAATTTGATATGAAAAAAAGTTTTTCGATGCACCCAACTGTAGACGTACAGTATAACTCCTGAAACTCCTTTTTTCTTTGGTTTATTTATTTACTAGCCGGGTACCCGGCTCAGCCCGGGTTTCTGTGGGTGTAGGGTGGTTTAGTGAAACTCATTCATAAATGTCCCAACACTAAAGTGCAAATCTATAGACATAATGGCTACTTCTGTAAACAATGGCTATGTTATGGATGAACTATAAAAAAAAAATAATGCAAGCTAAAGAAAATAGCAAGCTACAAATAATGTTTGAGTAAATAGGAAATGTTATAAGCTTGGTATATTAAAATAAATATATATTTACAGTATCAATCGCACTGAAATTAACCATTTCCAAATATTACGCGTTAAATAAGTCCCACTATTAGTTTCTATCCTCGTGACAACATTGGTGAGGTGAAAACATCTTATGTACCTAATTTAGAAATTTTTTGACTATAAACACTTTCTATTCTCTAACTATTGCCAAAATCAATTTTTTTTTTTTATTTCACCCGTTAGCGATTGTTGGCTCAGATAAATATAAAAATCCTTAGAAGGCAATAAATTCCATACTTACTCTAGAGAATCCTTGGTTCAAAATTTTCAATATGATTACAATCAATATTGTTGCTGCATGGCACCAAATTTTTGCAACAATGGGTTGAAAATTTAATCATTTAATGGGGAAATGAAATAAAATTAACTGTTTTCCATAATAACTTTTTTAAACTAAGCTTTTTAGAAATAAATTATAGCTTATCCTGCTCTCTGTTACTGTAGCTTTCTACGGTGAAAAAATGGTTAAAATCGGTCCAGTAGTTTAGAAGATTACCCCGGACATACGTTTTCAAAAGTAGTCTTTTATGTATATCGATTACTTTTTGAGAGAAGTGGTAATATTTATTTAGGTTTTTGTAAAGCATTGTGACCTAGTAACACAGCTTAAAAAACAGTTCTGGGGGTAGAGTTAGCACATTCACCCTTATTTATAAAATACAAACGTATTAGGCAGGGATTCAAGTGAAACAGGCGATCGCAAACTGCAATCGCTACTGGAAATGAATTATATTAGAACGTTTCTTGATAAAAACATCGTGACGTCAGCGTGACGTTTGCCTATGAAAAACGAGCTAGATAAAGATAAAACGTCACAGCCTACTTGGCGAATAAGAGGATATCGCTGACTGCTTGTGAGCTCTTATTGGCTCCGCTCGTAGTGACGTCAGTGCCAAGTTAAGTTGATGATAATGTAATTCACTTCCAGCAGCGATTGCAATTCGAAGCGATTGCAATGGTGTTTCACTTGAATTCCTGCCCTAGTTTGTGCAAAGTGCATTAAAACAAAGAGTTTGGGGGGTTGCCCTCCAAATTCCCGCCCCCTGATAGCGCCACTGCAGTGAGGGGGCGACTATAAGTGTGTGAACTAACTGTGTATGCGTTTCAAAAAGTCGTATATCTGACCTATTTTTACAACGCGAAATCTTCACTTACGAGAATGATCTCGGAAGGCATCGCTAGGGCAAGCCACGATTTTATTAATAAATTTTAGAATCAGTATAGACCACATCGAGTTCAGCAACCAGTTTTCTTTTTTAAGTCAAGTGTTATAAATTGTAAATCAAATTCTCCAACGATTTACATGATTAGTTTTGTTACGTTTGCTTCATGAAGACATGCCAAAAAGGCGTGTAAGAATAAATTGTTACTTTTTACTAAGAGTGCGGCTTGAGTCTGAGTTAGCTTAACCTTTAGGAGCCGGGCGGTACACAAGCTGTACCGTAACTCTTTTTTTAGAGGACGGGGTTGAGATTTTCACTCGAACCCTTTGGAGCCGGGGATTTTTTCAATGTTTCATACGTCTGGTACGACAGTTTATACCTTCTGTTTTCAATGGAAAAGAAATCTGTGGTTCAACTGTCGTACTACCTGGGTCAAAAGAAAAATTTCTAAAAAACAGCCCGGATCCAAAAGGTTAAGATCGTAATAGTAAGCTGTTCGATTAGTCTTTAGCCCATCTCGTACAAAGAAATAAAACCACTCAAAGGGGCGAATGAAGCTATTTACCAAGAATGTAAATATGTTTTTTGATATATACTCGTTACCTGCAGTTGAGCACGGAATAAATCATGTAAATTTTCGGAAGCCAATCTGAATAGGGGTGTTTTCCTAAATTTTAACAGAATATTTTTCTGAAAAAGCATGCTTCATAATTTAGTATTTAATATTTTTTTTAATTATTTTGAAAACGTTTTATGTTTCTTAGAAATTATTTTAATTTCGCTGTACTTTGATGCAGATTCAATTTAATTTTTTATTCTGCATATAGTGGAAGACCGCCTATATTGGACCCCCTAAGAACAGGAGGCCTGTGTTACTCAATGTGAAGCAAAACAGAAATACAAAATAGGGCATCGTACGCTAAATTTAAACAGGAACCGCCCTAGGAGCTTATATTTTCTAAAAATATGGAAATTATTTTTTAAAAAATTATCTTACAAAAAGTTGCAAAAGTCCAATTTAGGAATATATGTGCCTATACTGAACCATGCGCTTCCTAAATTGGACAGTACCAGGAAATCATAGAATAATTTATATTTGAACTATACATCTTTTTTCCAGGATTTGCAATAGAATTTCTTTTGCTTCGGTCTCATTTAGGCAGTGTTGATACACTCACCGATAGCATTTCATGCATTTAATCATGTTTTGCGCTTCATCTCTATGACAAATATTGCAATAACAATTATTTTGTGCAGTTTCTTGCTTATTCTTGTGTGACTTTTTCTGTTCTATGTTTCTTTCATACGGCGTTAGAATGATTGCTGAGATAGCCTTCCTTTTTGTGTTTTATATTTTTTAGGTAAATTGATATGTGAGCCTGGCCTTTACAAAATCATAGTTGAAGTTGGCAATCATGCTTTGATGAGAACTATCCGCTGATTATGCAGAGCTTGTACTAATTTAAGTCGTAGCTAGTTCTTGTACATGATGTACAACAGTACAACTTACACCGAACATGTAGCCTGCTCACTTTGAGTAGTTTTATCTGGACTACTTACCTCGAACTCTGCTCCAGCCTAGTCAATGCCGCTAAACACATGTCAATTAACAGGCCAAACTCCTGTTCTTTAGAATCAACTCACAACATTTATCATGCTATAACAGCAGTTTACCTCAGCTTACAAGTTTTAGTACTATCTTACTAGGTACAAGTCCGCAAAATAAGATTTTACACGTTTTCCACATAAATCATGCCGTAACTCACGCTACACAGTTCGAAGACTGGTGAAACTTCATACACATTGATTTTATTCCTAAAACTTTATGTATCTACCGTTAAAGTTTAGCATAGATCTCTGTACTAGATTTTAAGCCCGAGGTCCAATTTAAGCAGTGGTCCAATATAGGCGGTCTTCCCCTAATGTTATAATTGTCGACTGTTTGAAATTATTCGGGAGCTCCGTCTTTTTTGACACTTTTACTGCACACAAAATAAAAGTGCTTCTAATTTTATTTTTCTTTAAATTCCTTAATAAAATGAGGCATGGGATCAAAATTCAAATTTTTTGTCTCAAAATGGCCATTTTCTTTCAATTTTGAGTATATATAGTAATAGAGGTAAGCCTTTAAGCGTACAAATTGATAAAATTTAACACATTTAAATATGAGTATTTTCCAACAAAAATTACTATTAACAATTAACTATCAATTTAAGGCTCATTTATTTCATTTTAGCTTGAAGAAATATGCCCATGTGAATAGAATTTGTTCGAATCATTTTTTTAGAGCTATGTTGTATTAATAAGCACAAGGGCAAAGCCAGGTAATAAGCTAGCTAAAAATAAAATGTTGGGAAAATAAAAGTATTTTCTGGCTTCATGCTATTTTTATTTCTTATTTTTTCAATTTCAGTGACTAAAAGTAGTTTTTTTTTAATTGAAGGGAACACTCCAGAGATCTCAATGAAGAACAAAAAAAAAAAAACTTTCCTTTCCTATGCTTATTTCAACCATTCTAAAGCATTAGCATTTAAATTCCTCATACAGTGAACTCTCACCTATGCGCCGGCCCAAGGGACCAACAGAAAAAGACGCAAGAGTGAGAGAGACTCATAAGTGAACAAGCATAAATAACCCTTTATGTCCCAAATTAATTTAGCAAATTTTGAAAATCAGTAGGGTCTAAGGCCCCTCACGCCTTTGGGCCCCTAAGAAAACTGTTTCCGATTGCAGGAATCATCTGTCGGCCTCTCAGGGAAGTACAAGGAGTGGTACTTAAAAGCTTTAGCATAATTCCTGCTATATAGGATTCATATTACTAAAATAATATAAGCGGGACTTCCGAGTCCCGTCGGGGCATTAAAGGGTCTAAAACACAACATAAGTTCTAACGAGAGCATGAATAAGAAGGTTTCTATAGAAAAAGGACATACAGTGAGCCAAGGGCGGATACAAGGGAGGGGCGATGGGGGCGATCGCCCCTCCCTTGAGGGACTCTTCCACAGCGGTTCTTAGATTTTGAAGTTCAAAAAAGGCAGTTTTAGTTGATTTTTGATGATATTAAGAGAAAGGGTGAGGATTCGGAGCTCTGATCTGGAAATTTTTCGAAATGGAAGACCAAAACATTTGTAACCAACATGTGTTAACAAGGGTGCATGGAGAAAAAAATGGGCAAGTAAGAAAAAAAACTCAATCGCCCCTCCCTTGGAACATTTCTGGATCCGCCCTTGCAGTGAGCTCTCACTTATGCGCTGGCCCAAGGGACCAACAGAAAAAGGCGCATAAGTGAGAGAGACGCATAAGTGAAAAAGCCTATTTGAAAGTATAAAAAGCAACATAAGTTCTAATGAGAGCATAAATGAGAATGTTTCTATAGAAAATGTTTATATTACTACGGTTTGACAACTACTGTAACCTAACTACAATGATAAGGATAAAACAAAAATAGTAGCATACCTAATCACAACCCAGGTAGCACAGAAAACGTTTAAACGTTTCATAAACGTTTTTAATCCATTGTCACAACGTTAATAATCATTTTACAACCTTTAAAAAACGAAGTGTGCTACTTGGGAAACTGTTCCCTTTAAAACGATCCATAATATATTTGTCCCTTTCCGAATTTTTGTTCATGTATAAATATTGCCTTCCGTTAGCAATAAAAGCGAAAGATCAAAGTGGAAAGTGAAAAAACATGCTCATTTTGTAGTGTACATTTGTAGTATACATAATCAGTGTACATAAAGAAGGAACTGTGTATGTTTGTAATACAACTGTCGTGAAAACGTTTTTTTTTTTTAATTTTTTTTTTTTCATTTTTGGCAGTTATTTTGCATCTTGAGAAAAAGGTGAAAATTTTTCACCCCAAAAAAACCATGGGTCAAAGTGAAAAATACAATATTTTTGCAATGACGTATTTTCTATTAGACGAGTTACAGTACTTTTTATCGAATGAATACGTAAATAAACAAATAAATGAATTATTAATGGAAAAATAAATGAATACACTAATGAATGAATTATTAATATACGAGGAAAAGAAATGAGTAAATGGAATGAATAACAAAATAAAATGAATGAATTAATAAAAAAAGAATGTGAATAAATTAATAAAAGAAGAAACACGTACGTGATTTAGTAAATGAATGCATGGGCAAACGAAATAAAATATTTCACTTTGCCCCCTCGTGCACTTGACTAATTGCATTGAACATTTAAAATCAAAACATGCTTAATATAAACAAAATAAGGACTGCAGTGAACATCAGTAGATCGCAATTTATAGTCAAAATCATAAAAATTTTCTTATTTTATAATAACAAGAAATATTTTTGAAAAAACAACGAATATTACAACAAATGTATAACATTTTGAAAATCAATTTTATAAATTTTTTCGTTGATGTTTGGAGCTGTATTTTATAAACCTGCTTCATTATTCATTCACAATGTTCCTCCAAAACATGTAAGAACAAGTCCCTCAACACCCTATTTCAATAAAACGTTATCTTAGAGAGTCACATTCAACTGTTTCATAAATACAGAAAGCTCACGAAGTCGCCATAGCATGTTTGGTAAAGCGCGCGCCAATCATCTAGGTTCCTTTTTGTAACTCTAAGATTGCAAGTTCGAATCCCACCAAACATTATTTTATTCAAATAAATAAACTTCCATCTGGGAATAAATCGTCATCCACTAGATGGCGCCACTATTTTTTTCTATCAAGCAGCTTTCTTCACTTTAATAAAATTTATGCTGTTTATTCCAATACCGTTTTTTTCAAATAAAACGGTAAAACCGAATAAATCTTAAGTGTTTTTCTACTCTCAGATAGATGGCGCCCCTATTTTTTATTTTAGCAAACTCACACTTTTATGATTCCACAGCTCTCAAAATAATGCTCACGGTGACCAACAGATGAGGTATAAGTTATCTTTTTCAAGTTTTATTGTCCGTCCTGAGTAACTGCTTAGTCCGGTCTAGTGGTTATAGACTTGGGCTACGAAGCGAAAGGTCCCGGGTTCAAACCCCACGAATGGGAACAGCATTTTAGAATATTACCTTCGCAAATATACTTTCAGTATGAATAAATTAAATAAAGTAATTAAACGAATAATTAAGTAAGTCAAGATCAGACATGAATTAACGCGTCAATACAAGACGAAGGAGAAATCACGTGATCATCCAAGATGGTGGCTCAATCAATTAAATACTCAATTAAAAATAAGAAATCCAAGATGGCGGACGTCTCAGAACCCTCGTGCAAGGTTACAAGAAGATCATTCAAAATGGTGGCTCAATTAATTAATTAGTTAAAAATAAGATAATTAAGATCCAAAATGGCGTCGGAACCCTCGTATAAGGTTACGAGAATATCCAAGATGGCGGACATCAAAGATGGCGTCGGAACCCCCGTACAAGGTTAGGAGAAAACATCCAAGATGGCGGCGGAGCGACCACGCCCACTGTTGAGTTGTTTCCCTCCTTCTGCCGCCGCATATAGTGGGAGGTATACTACTGACGGATACCGAAGCTTCTTTCGTTTTACATATTAACACTTTGACTGCCAAGCCGAAATTGCAAATGTTCACCACGGGGCCAAACTTTTTTTTTGTGTAATTTGTATTTTTTTCAACATAAAACTGTATATAAAAACAATATTTTTCAATCTGACTCATTTTGTAACACATGGGGAGATTTTCATTCTGGCTACCAAAAATGATAGCCAAAGCACACCACGAAAGTTAGTGTAAATTCTTCCATGCGTGGCCATGCCTATCTTATTTGATAGCCAGCTAAATTCGTCATTTATCAATAAACTTTGTTTTTTATTATTTTATTTATATGATTTTATTTCTATTATTTTGTTTAGGTTAGAATTATTTGAATTTTTATTACAATGAGCAAGAGAAAGTTAACTTCTGAAGAAATTGAAGCTGCGGCTATGAGATGCTATGATTCATGGGATGATGAAGACTTTGATTTATTTGATTCTGACGCGGATATTTTATATATATTTATCACATACTCTCTCTCTATTTATATATATTCCCTTTTTTGTTGCGTGTTTCAAATATTTAATTTTTCATAAAACTTAGCTCATAAAATCGTCACATATACCAATTCGCGCAAACCAC
>JAXGGA010025512.1:0-10525 GCA_038373865.1 Uloborus plumipes | reverse complement strand
GAATTCTAGTACTTAATCCATCGGTTATAATCGTTAAAATACTAAGTTTTCCATGCACAAGAAGAAAAAACCTTTTTAATTAAAAAGGACATTTTTTAATTATCTCATACAATGATTTGTTTGTGATTTCTATTTCCTTCGTAGAAGATCCTGAAAAAAAAAAACGAACATGTACAAATCCAAAAGAAAAAACGTAAATTTACTTAATTCAGTTTAAACCTATTTTAAGCAAAAAGGGGCAACTTTTTTTTTCAAATACGTTTTAAGGGAACCTTAAGCTTAATTTTAATACCCGAACTTGCGTCCGGAAATGCCCGGAACCCATACAAAAACCTTTCTTTTTAAAAATTTTACTGAAAATAGAGCGATTTTTTTAAAGTTGTGTAAAACACTATTAAAAAAATATTTCCCGAAGCAAATTCTACATGGATTGCACATCATATTAAAGTACATACCTTCGTCTTCCATATTCATTAGTGTTATTCTATAATTTCGAAATAAGCCACCGAATACAGCGCATTGAATGTGAGCAACAAACGAAGCTTCCAGGAAAACAGCAGTGCAGATTCCACATCGACTGAGTTTGAAGCATTCGTATGGGTCTTAATCACAGTGGAAGGGGTTTTATGTTGTAGATTATGACGTAGTGTCTTATCAGTTGTCCGAAAACGAATAGAAAAGTGAGATTGACCATACTTTACATTTTCGACTTTTGGCCAGGATTTTCACTCAAATACTCCACTGTGTGGCGTGCTGATTGGCAGTATGTTGTGTTTTCTGACGAATCCCGCTTTAATTTGTGGCACCATGATGGCCGCATTCGCGTCCGACGCTATGCCGGCAAACGCCACCTTCCAGAGTGCATTATCGAATGTCAGAGTGGACGAACACCCAAATTCATAATCTGGGGTTCCATATCTTACCACGGACGATCTCAATTGCTACGAATTGTGGGTAACCTGAACAGCAACCGGTACATCCGTAAAGTTCTACAGCCCCAAGCTGTCCCCTTCCTTCAAAGCTTGTCTCGCGCTGTATTTTAGCAGGATAATGCCCGTCCACATGTCGCTAGGACTGTTCAATACTTCCTTGCATCGCAGCAGGTGCAGCTTCTTCCCTGGCCAACGTATTTCCCGGATATGTCGCTGATTGAACATGTCTGGGATTCCGTTCGTCGGCGTCTCGTTCGTGATCCTCGTCTTGTTGCTTCTACAGACGAACTTTGGGTACGCATACGAACAATATGGAATGCTCTTGATCAGGCAGACATTAAAAATTTGTTTGACTCCATGCCACGTCGCGCATTGCAGCGCGTGGTGGCTACATAAAATACTAATTTTAATATATTTTTTTGTTTGTTGGCTTTCTAAGTTTAATCCTTTATTTGTACCACAATCACTCCGCTGTGTATTAAATTTCATTCAATTATGACGATTCCTTCATGATGTCGCAATTTTCACAAACATGAGTTTAGTTTAGAAGTGAGAGCACTTAATTAAAGTACATATAAAATAGAATAATTTCCAAAATACGAAGTCGAAACTCACTAAAAAATGATTTATTTATCTTTTTTTTTAAACCTTTCTAACCTTCTATACTGAGCTACCGAAGCATTAACAGCGTTTGAAAACGTTACTCGTTCAAAATCGCGCGCAGCTGTACTTGTGTTACTCAGTTTTAGAATCATTTGATGTAGGCTCTTGGTATAAATTTTTAAAATCGCGAAATTTGCAAAATCTACTCGTTTTTTAGAAACCTCCTCCTCCCGTTTTTGAGAAATACATATTGTATCGTTAGTTTCCGCCACAGAAAATTTTTGACCAACAGAGGAGTTATTTTCTGTTATAAAATTGCATTCAAAAAAATCTGCATTCCAAATGTTTTCAAGAAAAGCTCGCCGATTTATAAAATCCTAGAACGTTATTTCTGAAGTATAGTATGTTATTGATAAGGCGGCTGGAAAGAAGCGGAGAGAAAAGGTTTGTTTCTACTTCTTTTAAGTGGATAAGACCGGCCGATTTCAGATCAGCCTATTATACAGACTCCAGACCCCATATAAATCTACCAAAGCAAAGTTGCACATTTTGTATGGTTTGTCTTGTAGCGTGGGGGCGCAGTTTACGCTACTCGGGGTGTCTGTCAAATTTTCATTTTTTAGTCTGTTTGGACTTGACCAAAAAAAAAAAAAATTTTTTTTTTAATCGGTCAAAATGCCCCCCCCCCCCCTGGTTGCTGCGCCCGTGGCAAGAGCCGCTCCTGCCAACCCCAAGCTACACCACTGGGTATGGGTATCTTTAAAGCAAATATAATCATCTATCCTCAAAATCAAGTTTTTAAAAATGTGTTCCAATGTTTTCTTATTACACTAAAATACATATACATGTTTTTCAAGGAACAAAAAATCATGCAGTGTAGGGTTAACTTAATAAACTAGTGACGTAACTATTTCGTACCATTTTGTTTTCCTGACTTGAGAAGTATTATTGTGGCGTTTCGCACAAAATTTTTTCCAGGTGCGTATTTTTATTCTTTGTCAAGTCTGTTTCCAAAGATTTTAGTATTAATTTTTACTTGTTCTCAACTTTTACCCCGAAATATTGTTCATTATACAACTCTAAGAAAATGCATATTGTTGTTCAATTTTTAAATTCGACAACCTAGCCATCATTTGACATTTTGGTTGAAATGTCAAGTCCGTTACTGGTCAAATCCGTTACCAAATGTCAAGTCCGTTACCATACAGTTTTTGATCAATATTTTAATAATCACAAACACCGTTTTAAGCTTCAGGGATGCAAATAATTTCAAATGAAGTTGGTTCTAGGCGCTATGATATAGTTTAAAAGTGAGATTTTATATTGATTTTGTAAGGACGACAATTTTCCTTGCAACTTAAAGTTTTATAACAGCATTTGAATACTTAATTATGCATCAAAGTATACAACCAATTACTTTTTCACACACCTAAAATATGTGACAAAACATCTGTTAGTGATTCTAAAGGAAAATAGCAAGTTAAAAAAATTACTAAAAAATTCTGAAATGTAAGCATATGGTAAAAATGACCCCTAAGTTAAATTTTCAAATTTAAATTTAGTAGCAATTCAAACCTTTCGTGTCCTGTTTCGTTTTGGAATATCTTTACGTAAAGCAAGATAAAGGAGCATAACATTTTACTATCTTCAAACCCGTTAATTTATCTTCGCATTAATGTTATGGTAGAAAAGGGTTAGAGAATGGAAATTATGCTTTATTGCATTAATATAAAGCTAAAAATGAACTATAAACTTTGTTTTTCTTCGGAAATTTGAAAAATCAGTCAATTACGTGTTTTGATTTTAGTAAAGAAGAAAAATGGGGTAGATGTATATAGTGTTACTAATATTTATATTTCAAACAATGGTTCCAACAAGTAATGGCGTAACTAAGGACCTAAAATTATGTAAGGAAATACATTTTTTCGCTGGTGACGAATTTCAGAAGGAAGGTAAATATAACTGATTTTCAATCATATCATGATAAAAATATACCAATAAAATAAATATTTATTCAGAGAAAGAACATCTCTCGTTACGTTTAAAATATGTGAATCTTTTTCAATTGTTCCGGTATATTAAAGCAGGGCACTCGTTTTTGAAATTTGAGTTATTGCAACCTACTTCCTTTCCGGTACGTTTGCGATGCATTTTCCTTCTTGTAAATAAAAGAAAATTTCTCTGATCATTTTTCGTTTATTGGTATTAATTTTAATAATTCGTACATAACATTTCTTGTAAAAAAAAAACATTTTTATCTTCAGAAAGAGAACTTGTATGAAGATGAGAATATTTATTATCAGCGATTTACTCGTTGAGCATAAAAGTGGAAAGATTATTTTTTAACTGAAGACCTTGGTGAGAAAAAGAGGATAGATACTTTTTAACCGACTTCAACAAAGGAGGAGGTTCTCAATTCAAAGCGTGTACTTTTTTTCTGTTTGTTGGCACATAACATCTGATCTACTGAACCGATTTGGACGATTTTTTTTTAATCGATAGGAGATGGTGTAACTTAGGTACAGTCATAGAAAAAAAAAACGAAACACTCTGAATTATTCGGCTGCTATACGTGCCAAGAACAAAAGAAAGGTGTCTTCTGACATGGATTAAAGTCTTCTTTAAAACTATGTGAGTAAAATTTTGATAAGGGGCTATATACAAAGTGAAATGAACTCAAAGTCTGAATTTTCAAATAGGAACCCCTACATTTGGTTACATAATTAGGTGCGGAGGGCCAAAAGTACGCTGGATACCAAGCGGCATCACTTTAGGACCAGTAGAACAAAAGTTATGACCGACCAAAGATTTAGGGACCACCACCACATTTAAAAGGCTACTTTCAAGGTCGAAATTTACAAAGAGTAGACAAATCATATTTTTTTCGATTAAATTACCGAAAGCTACTCGCAATAATACGTTTGCTTTTCGTAATAAATTAAAAATTCTCGGGTTTTGTTAAAGTTATATTTTTTTGAAATTTGGAAGAGAATATCCTACTGTGTAGAGTTCAAGGGAAAAACGCAACATTCTATCTTTTTGATTAAACAAAGATGGACATATTTTTAGCTACGCACTAACCGTTGCAGCACACACCTTTTGAAGAGAGGTTACAACTTAAAAGTAACCTCTTGTATTTATATAAACTACTGTATTAGGATTGGCAAAAATGTTAAAACCGTGGCTCAGAATTTAAAAAAAGTCTAATCTTCACAAATTATTCCAAATAACCCTCCGAGACACCACAGTTTCCCTTAAAAATCAAGTGTCCACGTTAAAAGTTTTCTGAATTGCTACATGTTGCATGAATGCAGACTTCTGACTAATGGACAAAAAATATGATTGTCTACCAGTTTTAAAATATACTCAGCAGTTTTATTAGCATTTTGCTTTCAACATTTTTTAACTGTTGAAAGCTAAATACTATATAAAAATGCTGAGTATGTTCTGTAACTGGTGGATAAGCATATTCCTCTTTCTTTGCGTAGAAATTCCTTGCTATTGTTTCAGTTTGCACAGTTGTATATGGTCCCTAAAAATGGTTCTTTTAGCATATCTCAAAAACTACTGGATATTTTGAGCTCCCATTTTGGATTCTCCTTTGAAACCCCTTCTAGATTGTTTTTCCATCAAAATATTATATGGTTCCAGATCATCATTTTTTCAAATATTACTTTCAAAATTCATAAAAAATTCAAAATTTTATCTGAGAGGAAGTCAATGACGTTTTTATTGTTGGGTTGGTTCATACTTTGATATAAAAAAACAAACTTTGCCGTACCTATCGTGGTTTAGGTATTATATACCCAAATATCAAAAATATTTTTAACATTACGGGACGGTTTTTTCTCAGTTTAATTGTGAAGCAACGGCTGGAGCAAATTTAAAACGATTTGGCATACAAAGTTAAATGATGTTGCTGATCACAAATATGCGATAAAAAAGGGGTGTTTTCATAGAAAATTTTAAAGTTGATGCCGATTTTTATATGAAGACGACCCCTTAACAACAATTTACCAATAGAAATTTATAGAACACATTATTCCTGAAAAAATAACATAATACACGTGTCTCTAGTGCTAATAGTCTTCGAATAAGAGCGAGTGTTTCGTTTTTTTTTTCTATGACTGTACCATGTACTCATATGACGATATTTGTTCACTTAAAAAAAAGTTATTATGGAAAACGGTAAATTTCATGTCATTTCCCCATTAAATGATTAAATTTTCAATCCATTGTTGCAAAAATTTTTTGCCTCGCAACAGCAATATTAATAGTAATCATGATGAAAATTTTGAAGCAAGGGTTCTCTGGAATAAGTATGAAATTTATTGCTTTCTTAGGATTTTTAACAGATTCTTCAATGAGCGACCTAATAGTCAAGTGGTTAAACGCGTCAGGTTGAAGTTCCTGATGGAATGAGATCAATTCCAGGTCTGCAAGGATTTTTTTGTACAGCTGCATGTTTTTTTGTTTTGTTTTTTTTAAATTTGTATAAGTATACGATTTTAATTAAAGAAAAGATATGAAATAATAAGAAGTCGAATTTAAAGCGATTTGTCTAAAACTATTAAATATGAAATCAGTTGTTACAAAACGTGGTTGATATGAAACTGTAATAATAATGATAATGAGAATTTTAAATGAAGGCTTAACTAAATCAAACATGAAACTCATTAGCGTTCAACGTACGTAGTATGTGTTAAAATCTTATGATCAGCGAGAAACTAGAACTGCTTTGAAATATAAATTAGTTGAAAAGCCGTCGATATTTAAATGGCTTTAGCTAGTACACAAATAAATATCAGAGAATAACAAAGACTATTTTTTAGTGTCAATCTTTTAAAATTTTAGACGCGTTGATAGTTTCTTAATTTTTTTTTCACAGTTTATTTTATGGAGCATTTACTTAAGAAAATTAGGTGAAGTTTCGTAATGGAAACATTACCTAATTTCATTAGTACACCATTGAACACCATCGAAACTACTTTTAAACATAAGTTTGAAGTCGGCGAAAAAACGATAGGTAAAATGATATTTAACCATATTTTGCCAACATTTATCATTGAAAATTAAAAGCAGAATATTTGTACCATTACACGAATGTGTGGTAATGAATGACATGTATGCGAATGCTCTTAAAGAACCTGGATCCATTAAAATTTATATAGTTGAATTGTAGTTACGTATGATTCTATACATTGTTTTTGGGCCGACTTCAAAACTTATGTTTTAAAGTAGTTTCGATGGTGTTCAAAGAAAAAAAATATTTTTTACTTTTTAGAGCAATTTCCAACTGAAGTCGGTTCTATTTTTTTCCAAAGTTATTTTATTAAAAACTTTCAGAAATGACAAACAGTCCTTTCAAACTTTCCTTTTTGAGCTATTGTCTTTTATTTAACACTAACTGTACCCTCACGGCTTGCCCATGGAAGAAAATTAGAAGGTCATTTTGTTCGCCTGTACAGGTGCAGCTCAAATCTATATATATTTTTCAAAACATCGACTTATTATCGGCATTATTATCGGTATGCTTATTATCGGTATTTAAACATTTACTGAATACTACTACTAGTTTATTTGCCTCTATTGCGCCTACAAGTACACTGCTCGACATTGAAAATGCAACACCAAGAAGGAGTGGTCAGAAATTCATGCAAATTTTACCGTAGACGCACGTCACTGAGTTATGCAAATGATATGAAATGCGCAGCTCTCCGACGCACGTGAAGTAAGATATAAGAGAATGAAGTTGAAAAGTGGGCTATGTTCATGTTGGTTTTTCTGCCAGACTAATTATCGGAGAAATTTGGTTTTTGTCTCGAAGGATACGTGTGATAGGAGGAAATGCCACGCCGTCCTCAACGAAGACACTTCCAGCATATAGACGACTTTACAAGGGGTATGGTGATCGGACTGAGAAGGGGGGGTTGGTCCATACGTCAAATTGCAGCTGATACCCACATGGATGCAAGCACTGTGCATCGGCTGTGTCGGAGATGGTTGGAAAGAGGAAATGTAGCCACATTGAGGGGTGCAGGTGCAGCCAGAGTGACGTCAGACCGCTTGGATCAACGGATTCACCGACAAGGTGTGGCGGACCCGCAAGTCACTTGTACATCGATTCTGCAGCACGTGCAAGGTACCCTGGATGTTCCTGTGTCGACCAGAACCATTTCCCGTCGAATGGTTGCACGTGGCCTGCAATCACGGCGCCCGCTAAGAAGACTGCCATTGACCTCACAGCACAGACTCCAACGTTTGGAATGGTGCCGAACCAGAGCGACGTGGATGGCAGAATGGCAAACCGTAGTGTTCTCAGATGAATCCCGCTTCTGTTTGTCCAGCGATAGTCATCGCACACGTGTGTGGCGTCGACGTGGAGAAAGATCGAATCCGGCTGTAACTGTGGAACGCCCCACAGCGCGACAACGTGGCATAATGGTTTGGGGCGCTATTGCATACAATTCCGTATCACCTCTAGTTCGTATTCGGGGCACTATGACGGCCCAACGATATGTAGATAATGTACTGCGGCCCGTGGCAATCCCCTACCTTCAGGGTCTGCCAAATGCAATTTTTCAACAGGATAACGCCCGGCCTCACAGTGCTCGAATCAGCCAACATGCTCTACGAGGTGTACAGATGCTTTCCTGGCCACCATACTCTCCTGACTTGTCACCAATCGAACATGTGTGGGACGTGATTGGACGCCGTTTGCAGAACCTGTCACTGCCTCGTTCAGAGGACGAACTGTGGCAAATGGTTGAAAGGGAATGGAGTGCCATCCCTCAGGACACCATCCGCAGGCTTATTGACTCCATGCCTAGACGTGTTTCTTCGTGCATCGCTGTCCACGGTGGTCCTACTTCTTACTGAGCCGACGCCGTCCTCGCTCTAAATTTTGCTTATTTATTTTGAAATAAATATCACTTATTGTTCCATGTTGTCTCTGTCTTCTTGCCAAATTTCATCAATTTCTGACCACTCCTTCTTGGTGTTGCATTTTCAATGTCGAGCAGTGTATATGATTTCGAGAAAAGTAACAGAAAGCGTAACATAGTTGGATGCTTGCGTTCATGCTAGTAACTGAATCTGGCACATCATGTTCGAGTTCAAATGTTGCGAAGATCTCAATGCTCGTTCTATTTTCATTTTTGATCACACTCTGGTACTATCACTACCGATATAATTTACTACCATTATAAAATATTTTGCCTTTTCTTCAAATGAAAAGTTGTATATAATTTGAGGATTAGTGACTTTAAAAACAGAATGTTTTGTTTATTGACTTAACCTCTTCAGTCCTGATTTTTTCAACCATTTGAATTTCAAGTTTTTAAACCTTTGTTAAGTCTAAATAATACCTAAAAAAATTGGGATTGATGAAAAATAAATGCTACAATCTTAGATTTTATAATGCATAGTTTTTTTCGTTATAATTTGCTTTGAAACCAGATATAAATAAAAACTTAGAAGGTACACATATGTGTACCTTCAACTGGGACTGAGGAGGTTAAAAATTGTTCAAACAGTTTGTGTATAAGGAAATGTAATGTTTAATTGTATTACTATATTCAATAAAAATGAATTTAACACCAAACCGTAAATTTAATAAAAATTCTAAAAAGAAAGCAAAAAAAGTAAATATTTCTTCTTGCAATTCGCCTATACAAAAAAATTGTTTTATAATTTACTATGAACTGCTAATGCTTTTAATCAGAGTGAGTAAGAGTAATCCAATATCGCACAGGAGTCATTCCACGTCAAATCGCCTAAGGCTATGTGCCGTCATGTCTCAGATTTTGTTCAATATTTTTTTACGGATAGATACCTATGAGATAAACTCAAATTAATTTTTTTAGATTTTTTGAATAAAAATTTAGAGTTGTAGAATTTTTTGAAATTTTGATTTTTTCAGAATTTTTGCTTTTTTATTTTTGGTATGCATTTGAAAAAGCTCTATAACTTCTTCATTTTTCATTCAATTAAGCCAGTTTATGTATCATTTTAAAGCTAATTATTTTCTCCTTCAATATTAGTGACAAAAATGAGACTGTGAAAAATAGGATTTTTCCAATGGTCGTCTGAAGTCAGATTTTGTGATGTGAGATTCACTCAGCATCACAAATCACAAGCAGATGAAAATGTATCCTATTTATTACATTCAAATACTTGATGGTAGTTTTATATTGTTCTATTGCTTGCATGCTTTGGTAGTGAAAAGTTGCTGCATGATTATTTTACTCTTCAGTAATTAGTTGCTAGCCACTCCATCAATCGATAGGAATTACGATAAAGTAAACTGAAATGTCTTTAAATATACTTTCATTCATAGTTTGACAAAAAAAAGACTCGCGAGCTCTTGGTGGTTGGAAAAATTTTATATTTGTTTTCCATTATTCTGAAATCTACGTAACATTCTATAATTTGTTATCAAATGAAAGCATAAAAATTTCATGAATAACAATCTTTATTTCTTCGATGTTCCGACAGAGGCAACAGAAGGTTTTTCAAACACAGAAACCTTCTTCACTAATATACCCTTCGTGGCTAATGGCTTGAGAAGTAATTCTCTCTGCTACTTACTATTATTAAGGCTCTTTCATATCTTTGCTTTAAAAAATCTTCATTTGCAACCACTTCCACTGCTGTAACGAAAAACACCTGTATCCCCTTTATGTTTTGAGAGGCAAATTGAAATAGATCATGTGCATTTAAAATCTGTCCTTAAACAGTTCTTTGAAGACTTGCTCTTATTGCAAGCCGTTTTATTGTGCCCCCTACTCCATCGCATGCATTCTTGCCATGACTCGTGGCAAAGAAATGCCATTCCAGCTGCCATGTCGTGGTCTTCCTTGTGATAGCATAGTTTTTTTTTTTAATTTTACGGAGTTTTTAAACTTAGCGAAAACTTGATTTTTAAAGAAATTTGTTTTAAAAATTCAATATTTTTTTTAAATTTCAGAACAAAAAAAAAAATTTTAAAA
>JAXGGA010025511.1:0-10527 GCA_038373865.1 Uloborus plumipes | reverse complement strand
CGTTCTTCCGAAGTTCGAAAAACTGGACAGCTTTTTAAAGAGTAAAGAAATATTACTGTAGAAAAATGGAAGGGGGGTCCGGGGGTTCGCCCCCGGAAATTTTCATAAATTGTACCTCTAAAAATTCCATTCTAGACTATTTTGGTGATAAAGCAGTAAGTAACCGCCCCTAAGCAAAGGCTAAGGCAGAAACATGCAATACATCGCCAACTCGACCATTTCGATCCATGGACAGCTGTTTCGAGCTTATTCTGCTCTCATCAGCATGAAATACGAAAGTAGTCGAGTTGGAGGTTGTTTTTTTTGGCTCTCTTTGCTATATAAGAGGATTTTTGCCTCCAACTCGACTACTTTCGTATTCCATGCTGATGAGAGCAGAATAAGCTCGAAACAGCTGTCAATGGATCGAAAAGGTCGAGTTGGCGGTGTATTGCATATCTTGGTGATGTTCGATCTCTTCCTCAGTCAGTAAAACACGATTGCCGGCCATTTTAAATAATGTGAAAGAAAATAATAGGATACAGAAATTCTTCCCAGCGATTTTTTCGAAATTTCAGTTCCAAACACGCAATTTCAGACGAATTTCGATCATAATGGGAGGGTTAGAGGCCTACCTCCGGAAATTTTTGACATTTATTTCCTAAAAAAGACAATCCTCAATGATTCTGGGAAGGGGAGGGGGGTGGCAATGAAGTCTGTAACACAATGATATTCGCTGGATAATCGTACTTTTTCATTCTAGAACTTTTATATTTTTTCATCGCATTTTTGGACCAACGTTTCGGGGGGGTTTTTGTCCCCAAAACACCCCCCATAGGTACGCCACTGCCGCAAAGAGAGTAAAGATTGAGGGGCTTACCGTTTTCTCCACAACCTTTTAAACTACACTAAACGTCCTTTTAAAGTTTAAAACAATTCACCAAATAAATCAAAAAGACAGAAAGTTAAGTAAAGGCCATGCTCCACATCAGCGTAAAACGCGACCGAAACTGAAGGCAGAAACCGAAAATCCGGGTACTTTCCATAGGAACACCATTGAATAAATTTTACGCTTCTGCCTAATTTTTCTGCTTTACGTCGATGTGGAGCATGGCCCTAAGTAACAGGAGATATTAATTAATCAAATTGAATAAATTTTCAAGGCTTAAATCTCTACGCAAATTTAAACCACAAAGTAACTTCAGGGACAAAAGAGCAGCTGATCAGGAAAATGGCTCTAGTATTTCAGTTCTGCGTACAGAGTTAGGCCTAGAAAATTGATTAAATTTGATTAATTAATATCTCCTGTCCTAATTACCGGACAGAAACGTGCTAAAACTTTTCTTTTTCAGAAAAAAAAAACCCTTTCCAACGATATATAATGTTTTGGGGTGTGGGAAGGTTTTCCTCCCTCAATTATGGCGGATACACCAAAAATGAGGCTAATTAATTAATTTAAAAATAACTAATTCAAAATTAAAAATTTGGCCTTCGAGGTGCATTACAGCGGGATACGTTCGAATTTTTGAACCAAGTTTCATGTCTGTAGGTGCTGTGGGGGCTTCTGGACGGTTTGGGGTCAAAATGTCGCGGCCGAAATGTCGCGGGCCAAAATGTCGCGGCAAAAATGTCGCCGAGCCAAAATGTCGCGGGCTAAAATGTCGCGGGCCAAAATGTCGCCGATCCAAAATGTCGCCGGGCCAAAATGTCGCGGGCTAAAATGTCGCGGGCCAAAATGTCGCCGGTCCAAAATGTCGCCGAGCCGAAATGTCGCGGGCTAAAATGTCGCGGGCCAAAATGTCGCCGGTCCAAAATATCGTCTGCCCAAAATGTCGCGGGCCAAAATGTCGCCGGTCAAAAATGTCGCCAGGCCAAAATGTCGCCGGTCAAAAATGGCGCCGGGCCAAAATGTCGCCAGTCAAAGATGTCGCTGGGCCAGAATGTCGCCAGTCCAAAATGTCGCCAGTCCAAAATGTCGCCGGGCCAAAATGTCGCCGGTCAAAAAGGTCGCCGGGCCAAAATAACGCCGGTCCGAAAGGCCGCCGGTCCAAAATGTTTCCAGTCCAAAATATAGCCGTTCCTAAATGACACTAAGTGCATAGTACAGATTTAATGTTTCCAGCAATTCACAAATTCAATGCAGCTTAATTATGTAGCTCAATTTTACTAATAAGCTTATCACGATATGATAAATACACCTGTTTAGTAACTTTTTTTAAACGTAACAGTTTAGAAAATTAGCTTAATTTATTAACAAAAATGTAACTAAATTGATTTCTTCTAACGCTTAAATTATTTAAGTATCAAAATAATGCCATAGTTTATTCAGGGCTGTACTAGGGCCCAGGGACGCTAAATTTCTTCCTTTTTAATACGCTTTTATTAGTTTCACATGTGGGTTTGTTTGTTTTTTGTTTGTTTGTTTGTAGGTATGTAACTCTGACAAGGGGACCTTACAGGTTGTCACTCACAGATTTTGATGAGTTTTATATATTATGTAGAGGGACCCACCCTAAGTATTTTAGCAAAAGGATATGCCCCAATGCGCCTTAGTTTCCGAGATATAACGACGATCCAAAGTTCAGCTCGAAGTTATTATAGAGGTACGGTTGAGCAGTGGTCGCAACAGCGGCCGTAGCCCAGTGAGCAAGGTCCCCCACTTCGACCGCTGGAGGTCTGGGGATCGAGTCCCGTGATGTATTTTTTTTTCTTTAATATCGAAACAAATTCGATAGTTAATGGAAAATCGTTTAATTATTCATTTTTATTTTATTTATTTATTCATTTAGAAAATAATTTTTTTTTTTTTTTCAATTTTTAATATTGTTAATTCACGGGACTCGATCCCCAGACCTCCAGCGGTCGGAGTGGGGGACCTTGCTCACTGGGCTACGGCCGCTGTTGTGCCCACTGCTCAACCGTACCTCTGTAACAACTTCGAGCTGAACTTTGGATCGTTATATCTCAAAAACTAAGGCGCATTGAGGAATATATTTGTGCTAAAATACTTAGGGTTGGTCCCTCTACATAATATTGTAACGAGTCCGTAGCACCTTCAACTTTCTTCAAATGAGCAGTCCAATCTTGAGGAAGTAACTATAAATTTATTTACAAGTATATACACTATTTACAATAAAGCGGGAATCAATTGCTAAACATCCAGCAATTAGGTAGCAAAACAGTACACTGTACTCTCAACAGTAACTTAGCACCACGTATCTAACGTGAACAGTAATTAAGCAATTACAAAAGCAAAACAAACATCCGCCCAAGCGAATATAACGAGCGAGCTTCTCAGAATCCCATCTGAGAAAAACTGACTGACTTGTGTTCAAGGCCAGCTTTTTATACACGGAAAGAATTCCCGACAACTTTCTAGTAATATCTGGAATATTCCAAATCATTCATAACTTTAAACAATTCATTCAAGAAAACGCTAGAAATAAAAAGAAAAACACCACTCCGAGCGAAAATTTCTTCACGCTTATTAAAGTTAGGGCAAGTGTAAAAACTACAAAGTGTTACGGGGCCGGTATACAAGTGATAAAAGTGATATCTTCAGATACTTTTGCAACATGACGTCAGATAAAACCAAAACTAATGAAAATGATGCAAGGCAGGAAAAACAACAACTATTTACAAGATTTGTAACATTTTTGTAACATTGCCCCCTTCCCAAGGACTGCACGTCCCGGGCAGTACAATCCCCAGAAAGGAAGCAAGGGAAAACTTACAGATACACACATTACATGATGACCAATCATAAACATGATAAACAATAACAATGAGAACATGAAAGAAATAATAACATTGATAAAGTAATATTACAAACAATTAAAGGCAAAAGTTATTTACAAAATTTACAAACAAATTACCATGGTAGCTTTAGATTTATTTTACGAACTATGGCCATAGTATGGGGCTAGCCGATCATAATGGACAACCCTAGGTTTTGAATGTGATGACTTCTGGATCCTCACTACGACGTCGTTCAGCCGGTGGAGAACTGTGTAAGGTCCATCCCAATGCGACTGCAATTTGGGTGACAGACCTTTACGTCGGATGGGATTCCATAGCCATACTTTGTCACCTTCTTGAAAGTCATGACCAGTGGACCTTGTGTCGTATCGGGTCTTCATCTTCTCCGTTGCGATGTTGATTCGCTCCCGTGCGAAGTGATGAACGTCTTCCAACCGGGCCTGGAGATCCTGGACGTACTCCTCAGGCGATGAAGGCGCATCTGGAGGGAGACCGAAGACGAGATCACAAGGTAGCCGAAGCTCTCGGCCGAAGAGCATCTGTGATGGGGAATATCCGGTGGTCTCGTGGACAGCACTGCGGTAGGCCAGCAGGAACAGAGGAAGCTTCTTGTCCCAATCCTGTTGATTTTTGGAGACCATAAGCGAGAGATTATTAAGGATTGTCCTGTTAAATCTCTCCACCATGCCGTCCGATTGTGGGTGTAGTGGCGTCGTTCGAGTTTTCTCAATTTTGAGGATTTTGCATAGGCCCTTAAACACAGCAGAGATGAAGTTTCTCCCCTGATCGGAGTGGATCTGCAAAGGTGTCCCATATCTCGAGATCCAATGCTGGACTAGAGTCTCTGCTACAGTGGTAGCTTCTTGATCCGGAATGGAATATGCTTCGGGCCATTTGGTGAAATAGTCAATGGAAACGAGGATGTATTTGTTCCCATCAGTAGTCCTCGGTAGAGGACCAAGAATGTCGATCCCGATTCGTTCGAAAGGAGCTCCTACGTTGTAAAGATGTAGCTGCCCGCGGCTTCTTCTCTTCGGTCCTTTACGGGCAGCACAGGCGTCACAAGAATGACACCACTTCTCCACGTCATCCTTCGCCTTGCTCCAGAAGAAGCGCTCTCGAACCTTGTGGAGGGTTTTCAGGATACCAAAGTGTCCTCCAGTCGGACTACTGTGCAATTCCTTTAGAACGTCTGGAATTCTTGATCTGGGAAGGAGTAACTGCCATTTGAATGCTTTACCATCGTCAGATTCCCATTTCCGATACAGGACGCCATTTCGCAGCTGGAGAGAGTTCCATAGAGCCCAGTATCTTTTCGTTGCAGGACTGTAGATAGAAATGTCTTGCCAACTAGGTCGCCGACTGTCTTTTTCCATTAACTCTATGATAGGCTTTAGGTCTGGGTCTTCAAGCTGATCTTTTCTTACTTGGTCGTCACTCCATGGATCAGGATCTGAAGATGATGAAGTGGCAGTAACTTGGCAGGCAGTAGGGATTGTCGTCCCGTACTGTTTCTCTATTCGGGAGCAATAATGGCAGTTCTCGGAACAAGGTCTTCTTGATAATGCGTCAGCATTCCCGTGTGACAAACCTTTTCGGTGCTTAATCTCGATGTCATATTCCTGAAGCCGCTGTATCCACCTGGCTACCTGGCCCTCTGGATTCTTGAAATTCAAAAGCCAAGTTAAAGAGGCATGATCGGTTCGGAGCAGGAATTTACGGCCGTAGAGGTAATGATGGAAATGTTCTACAGCTTTAACTATGGCGAGCAATTCCTTTCTCGTGACACAATAATTTCGCTCCGACTTGGTTAAGCATTTGCTCCAGTAAGCGATGACATGTTCGTTACCGTCTATTTCTTGAGATAAAACAGCTCCAACGCTCTCGTGGCTCGCATCAGTGTCAAGTATGAAGGATTTTTCAGGCTGAGGATAAGAGAGAATAGGCGTTGATGTTAAAGCCTCCTTCAGCTGTAGAAATGCATCCTCGCATTCTTTGGACCATTCAAATTTTTGTTTGCTCTCCGTCAGCTTATGCAAAGGTCGTGCAATGTTGGAAAAACCCTTCACAAACTTCCTGTAGTACGTGCAGAGCCCCAGGAAACTTCGCAGCTGATGGACATTTTCGGGGCGGCTCCAATTCTTGACTGCAGATACCTTATCTGGATCTGTTCGTACACCTTCGGAAGAGATAATGTGACCAAGGTAGTTCACCTCACGGCGGAACAAAAAACATTTGGACGGGCTTAACTTCAGGTTGGCTTCCTTAAGCTTTTGCAGCACCTTCCTAAGATTATCCAAATGTTCCTCAAAACTGCGTCCTATGATGACGATGTCGTCCAAGTAGACAAGACAGGATTCATAAGAAAGTCCTCGTAACACTGACTCCATAAGACGCTCGAACGTGGCTGGTGCATTGCAGAGGCCGAAGGGCATCACTTTAAACTGCCACAAGCCTTGTCCGGTTGTAAACGCCGTCTTCTCTCGGTCGTCGGGGTGTATCTCCACCTGCCAGTAGCCGCTCTTTAAATCCAGGGTCGAAAACCACTTGTGTCCGGAAAGGGTGTCCAGAGTGTCATCGATCCGTGGAAGAGGGTAACTGTCCTTCTTGGTGATGTCATTCAGGCGTCGGTAATCAACACAAAATCTGGTGGAGCCGTCTTTCTTTCGGACCAAGACGATAGGGGATGCCCAAGGACTGGATGAGGGTTCGATGACGTCATTCTCCTGCATCTCTTTTACGAGGATCTCAACCTCTTCTTTCTTGGCGAACGGTAGTCGTCTTGGATGCTGCTTGATAGGGGGATGATCTCCAGTGTCAATTCTATGCTGCGTTAAATTCGTTCGACCAACATCCTCGGATGTAGATGAAAACACCTGCTTGAAGTTGTCCACCAATTTTTCCGCAGCGTTTCTTTGATCCTTCGATAATGGTGCACTCCCAATTAATTTCGAAGTCAAGGACTCGGAAGACACAGCGGAGGAGGAACCAATTCTTCTGATGATGCAGTTTACGGGAGTACAAGTTGCCAACACTTCTCCTTTCTTAATATTCATCGGTCTTTCACTTACATTGGCGACTCTCACAGGAACTGCATTCCTTGAAAGGTCCACAAGCGTAGATGCCACTAGTACTCCTTTTGGGCTATTACTCTGGTTAGGATATTCAATTAGGCCGAATTTAAAACCGTTATTTTCCTTGATGGAGCCAGGTATTAGTACTTCTGATCTAGAGGGAATCGATAAATCTGTTTGGGCTATTATTTGATGAGCGGATTTTAAGTTATTTTCGGTACTGAAAATCACTATGTCTTCCCTCATCGAGTGCAGCTCATTATTTTTAAAGTCAATAGAAAAATCAAATTTTCTCAAAAAGTCCAGTCCGAGAATGAAGGGATCTGTAATGTCAGCTACGAATGCCGTGTGGTGGTAAGTGGCACTCCCGAACATTATTTCTAAGTTCACTTTTCCTTCAATCTTGATTTTGTCACCTGTCACAGTTTGAAGAGTAACGCAGGGCGGCGTCCATAAGATCTTGAGACCAAATTGATGAGCCACATCAGTCTTAATAATGGTAACGTTGGCTCCTGTGTCCACAATCATTTCGCAGGGAAACCCATTCACATAAGCGTAAATGAAGAGTCCGTTGCAGCCGCCACTTCTTGGGGAAATCTGGAAAACTTTGGGAGACTTCTTCTTTTCTTGGCGAGCTGCGCAGTTCTTTCGTACGTGGCCCTCACCGCCACATTTCCAGCACTTCAGTGGTTGTCTACTTTGGTCTTTACGAGCCGTAATCTTCTTCAGGATCTCCTTGACCTGTCGCTCAATTTCCGAGAGACAAGTTGAGTTCAAATCCGGGTCACTCACTTCTACGCCTCTGATTGTATGGCGATCCTTGCGGGATGTTTGCTGTGCAGCCTCGAACTTCATTGCGTAGACCAGACCGGATTTAAGATCCTTAATGTCCGCCATCCGGAGAGCCATCTGAACTTCTGGATTTCGCACTCCATCTATGAAGTAGTTCAGGGCCAGGCTATCGCGAACACCCGAAGGACAGTCCGAGAAGGCGAGATGGGAAAGCCTCTCAACGTCTGCTGCAAAAACTTGTAGAGTCTCTCCAGCCCTCTGGAGTCTGGATTTCAGCTGGAGTTGGCTGAATTCTTTTTGGCATGCTTCGCCAAAGCGAAGCTCCAAGGCCGATGATAAGGCATCGAAGTCGCGGTGCTTGTCCTCTGGGAAGGTCTGTAGTATGTCGGCTGCATCCCTTCTCAGCGAGGCTGCAAGGTGACAGGCTTTCGTGGAAGAGTCCCAGGAGTTTGCTTCTGCAACGATGAGGAACTGCTTCTTGTAAATATTCCACGAGGTCTTCCCGTCAAACGTGGCCAGTTTGATGGATGGACGAGAAGTTCCAGCTGCAGCTACACAGTCACTTGAGTTGTTGGAGGATGCTGATAACTTTGATTCAATTTCTTTAATTTTCTTTTCTACGTGATTTTCTACTGTGGTAATTCGATCTTCAACGCTGTCAACTTTCTCTTCTAGAGCCTCCACTTTATTTTCCATATTGGTAAATTCACTTTCCACCAAACTTTTCATTGACGTTAGATCGCTTTTAATTTCTTCAGCTAGATCCTTTTTTAATTGTTCTTGATTAGTAGCCAGATCATTTTTTAATTGTTCTTGATTAGTAGATAGCTCATTCTTTAATTGTTCTTGATTAGTAGCCAGAGTCGCCATATCATTCTTGAGGTCACTTTTAACAGCGTTGATCGCATCAAGGAGTTGTTTCAGTTGTTCATCCATTGCTCGAGTAATCACCATAAAATTCCGAATTCAAAAAGTCCTTAGGAAGAAAAGTCCAAGTTCACAGATAATTCCAAGAAAGTCCTTGAAGATGCCCCACGTTGGGCGCCAAAATTGTAACGAGTCCGTAGCACCTTCAACTTTCTTCAAATGAGCAGTCCAATCTTGAGGAAGTAACTATAAATTTATTTACAAGTATATACACTATTTACAATAAAGCGGGAATCAATTGCTAAACATCCAGCAATTAGGTAGCAAAACAGTACACTGTACTCTCAACAGTAACTTAGCACCACGTATCTAACGTGAACAGTAATTAAGCAATTACAAAAGCAAAACAAACATCCGCCCAAGCGAATATAACGAGCGAGCTTCTCAGAATCCCATCTGAGAAAAACTGACTGACTTGTGTTCAAGGCCAGCTTTTTATACACGGAAAGAATTCCCGACAACTTTCTAGTAATATCTGGAATATTCCAAATCATTCATAACTTTAAACAATTCATTCAAGAAAACGCTAGAAATAAAAAGAAAAACACCACTCCGAGCGAAAATTTCTTCACGCTTATTAAAGTTAGGGCAAGTGTAAAAACTACAAAGTGTTACGGGGCCGGTATACAAGTGATAAAAGTGATATCTTCAGATACTTTTGCAACATGACGTCAGATAAAACCAAAACTAATGAAAATGATGCAAGGCAGGAAAAACAACAACTATTTACAAGATTTGTAACAATATATAAAACTCATCAAAATCGGTGAGTGATAACCTGTAAGGTCCCCTTGTGAGTCAAAGATAAAATTCACGTTCTTTACAAACTTAAAAGTAATATGTTAAAAACCATTATTATTACTAAAGGCTTGCAAACTATATTGCATGTTGATGCATAATAAGTGCATTTGCCATTAATTAGTTCTGAGTAGGGCATCGATCGTCCACAAAATGCATATTATAAGTGCAAGTAAACTTAGCGGATATTCAAGTTTTCAAAATCTTCTTTTGAATTTGATTTACTCTAAAAGCGTATTTTTTATTTTTTTTAAAGTATATTTAGGATTATTTCTTTTTTTCACACTAAGAAATTAAACAAATAAATTTGCTGTAAAGGCTTTTTTTTTTTTGCCTTTTGCAAAAACGGAATACCGTTTAATCACCGCGTAGCCGGCAATTTTCTTCTAGAACATTTTCTTTAAGAGTTATTGGGGACGTTTGAAATCAAATTAGTTCATGTAATTATTGCTTTCTTTGTAACAACTAAGTGGTGGAAGGGGAGGTGAAATTTCAAGAGAAAAAATGGTATTATATTCAACTCCACATTTAAATACTGATTGTAACGAAGGTACAGTACTATGTCTGAGCTGATTAACGCCAGAAATGAATAAGCATCTCTATCTTTAAGATTCTTCTACAAACAAAATTTTGTCTGAATACTTGCATTACTTCTTGATATACATCACTCACAAATAATGAAAAATAAAAAGTTCAATTGCTCTGCTTCCTCGATGATGTGGCGCATCTTCTGAAGGCTTCTTATGGGCCAATTTTTATTTGATTTCGTCTGAACCTTCTTCAGATATAGTAATCACGCTATGCTGAAAACGTTCCATTACATTCTTGCATGTAAAAACTTGGAAGAACTAGCGGCAAAAACCAATCAGCACTGAACCACATATTCGTTGGTATATGTATTTACCGAATTTCATTCCAATTTACGCAGTAAGTTTTGTGGTAGAGTCGCCCCCCCCCCCCCCCCAAAAAAAAAGATAAAATTGAATTCAGCACACATCAGAACGTGTAAATTCTTCCAAACTGACAATTTTTCACTGATCCAATACTTTCTTTTACACATTTTATGAAGAAGAAAATAAAAACACCTCTATCACTTAAATTATATAGACTTGCTTTCGATCATGTAAGAAATTTTAACAAAAACAAATGTCAAACATTGTATATCTGTCTTATTCATTTCACATTTCTTCAACTTCTT
>JAXGGA010025510.1:0-10530 GCA_038373865.1 Uloborus plumipes | reverse complement strand
ACACCATCGCTTCATTAGTGTACATTTCATTCTGGGGCATCAAAATGAAATGTCTCTACGAATAGATTCGCCATTTATCGCTCTGATGGGTCAACGCTATCAAAATGAACATCTGAGCTTTTGCGTAGCAATTAAGAGCGTGTGAGCAACAGTAATGAAACAAAATAGTAAATAGAACAATATTATTTCATTGCTACATTTTTATTTATCGGCTGCGAAAAAAAGCGTATATTTTATTAATGCAGAGATGTCAAAATTGAACGCCATTGCTATATATTGCTAATTCGAAGAAAGTAAACAATGAATGAATGTCGTATGACTGAATCATGAGTTGCGACCAACTTTACCTGAAATGGGAATTTATTTCTCCTAAAAAGCAGTACTAAGAGGGCCTTCGGCATCAATTCACTCTGTACTCTACTTCAGTTAACTACATCAATATTTTTTAACCCTAAAAGATAGATAAACGTCACTTTTTACAGCGGAAACAACATGCTAATAAATGTAAACAAACATTTGGGAGGTCGTTGTTCAGCGCTCTGTAGCGGGCAAATCTTTACCATTGATGTTTTGAGTAATGAAGAAGTCTGTATAAAACGCTGTCTAGTGTAGCCTTGGTCTTAACAAATGCTTCAATAAGTTCCATGCCACGCTCCGTATTGTCGTTTACAATCCTCAGTTTCTTTTGTAGTATAAAGCCTTGTTGGTAGCTGTCTTAAAGATTCGAATGCTCAGGATCAAACAGCTGATATATTTTGAGTTTCTTTTTTACATGAATAAGGACGCTAAAAATATTCCAAATCATTTCTTAGTGCTTGCACAAAAAATGTTGCTGTGAACCCAGCTCTTAGATATTCTTTCCCATTAACGATAAGAATGTGAAAGAAATCACATTACAGATCGTGAGAAAATAATTGCGTTAGAGCTACGCTCTTTTTCGCTGTTTGGGTGAGAGAGAGAACATGATTGAGCTGACATGAAACAGCTCAATCATGTTCTCTCTCTCACCTAAACAGCGAAAAAGAGCGTAGCTCTAACGCAATTATTTTCTCACGATCTGTAATGTGATTTCTTTCACATTCTTATCGTTAATGGGAAAGAATATCTAAGAGCTGGGTTCACAGCAACATTTTTTGTGCAAGCACTAAGAAATGATTTGGAATATTTTTTAGCGTCCTTATTCATGTAAAAAAAGAAACTCAAAATATATCAGCTGTTTGATCCTGAGCATTCGAATCTTTAAGACAGCTACCAACAAGGCTTTATACTACAAAAGAAACTGAGGATTGTAAACGACAATACGGAGCGTGGCATGGAACTTATTGAAGCATTTGTTAAGACCAAGGCTACACTAGACAGCGTTTTATACAGACTTCTTCATTACTCAAAACATCAATGGTAAAGATTTGCCCGCTACAGAGCGCTGAACAACGACCTCCCAAATGTTTGTTTACATTTATTAGCATGTGTTACGAATACCTTTTGTTTGTCCAGCTGCAAGTTTGAACTGGTTGGGAAATATCCATAACTTGAAGCCATAAAGAATCTTTAACACAGATATAACACTAGGAACCACTCCTGGGACACGAAAACATACACCAAGAGAAGGTGCTCTGCTCAAGAAAATCGCACTAAGCTCTAGTATCTTCCTTGGACACTTTTACATGGGTCATCAGAAGTTAACTTTGCGCAACTTCCATTACTAGTTGCACGTTGCTCTGAATGTGCTACCAACTCCTCAACCTCATCGTTCCTCACTCCAGGTTTAAAATTAGAATGTTTTATTCTGGACTATGATTGCTAAAACCGCTTAAAAAGCAGTATTGTACATCCAATGGCAGTGGATGGTTCCACGCAATTGCAACAAAACATCGCATCTGACACTGTACGCAATCAAATACCCCAATTCTACCTATTTCTTGGTTTATCAGTTAAAATACTGAGAGACCAAGAGTAGAAAAGAGTTTGGTTGTAATACCACAGAAAACACAATGTCTAAAATATAATGGCGGAAAGCACAATATATAAATATTGCTTCCCTAGTTTTTTTTCCCCCAAGTTCAAATATGCTCCAACTTTAGTACCGGCAATGCATGTCGTATTGAAACACATACCACGTACGAGCTAAGTAAGTTCCCATTTATCTAAGGGCCGAATTCAAGTGAAACACCATTGCAATCGCTTCGAGGCGATCGCAATTTCAATCGCTACTGGAAGTCAAATGACGATAGAATAGCATTTCGTAGCGATTGTAACGTTGCACTTGAATCCAAATTTGAGAATTTGCGATTGCATTGGTGAGTTGCGATCGTCCGTGTTTCACTTGAATTCCGGCCTAACTGGTTATCGTATAGCAGCATTTTCCGTAGCAATTCCAATGCCTGACTAACTTACAAGAAACCAGAAGTAAATCATCTGTTAAGTTTGAAAGATGTTTAAAAGATTAAGAGTAGCCACAAAAACATGTTTGTGATAATTCTTAAAATAAAAAGTGGCAACGTAAATATTAAAAACGCGCAGATATCTAAAACTTGACAGATCTCATCTCACATTTTGAAAAAGTTGTTGTTCGAAAAATAAAATCTTTGAAGTTAGTACTTGAGTCGTTGTTTCCTTTGCTTGAATATATTTTTTGATGAACCAGGGGTTCAGAAGTCTTTAAGAACAAGCAATGAAAGACTTCCTTTTAAAAAATAGCAGGAAATTTCAGTGAAATTTTCGGTTGCTCTAACATTTGGCGTCCGCGAAAGGAAAGTAAGCCTAAACTTTCAAAATGTTTTTATCTGTGAAAGCAATTAAGAAAGAAGATTTAAAGCTCGTGGCTGAAGAAATTGGCGAAATTGTGTTACCAACGGCAAAAATCACTGATTTGAAAGACTTAATTTTAAATAGTGAAGCATACAAAAAGGATCCAGATTTTGTTAAAGATATTTTAGAAAATGCCGTAGCAGAAAGACTTAAATTACATGAGCTCGAGTTATCGAAATTTAATAAACAACAAGAGCTTGAGTTATCGAAATTTAATAAACAACAAGAGCTCGAGTTATTGAAATTACAACAAGATCGAGAGCGAGAATTCGAACTAGAAAAATTAAAGTTGGCGCAAGATCGAGAGCGAGAATTCGAACTAGAAAAATTAAAGTTGGCACAAGAGCGAGAACTTGAGCTAGAAAAGATAAAACTAAATAATGAACTGGAGTTGGCGAGAATTCAAATACAAGCTCAAAATTCGTATGTGATAAATCAGCCAATTCCAGAAGCTAATAACTCGAAGAAAAAGTTTACTTTGCCCAAATTACAATTTCGACAGTTTGGCGACGATTTGAAAGACTGGCTTCCATTTTGGAGCCAATTTGAACATATTGACAAAGATTCCGACATTGCTCCAGAAAATAAATTTCAATATTTAGTCCAAGCCACTGTCATCGGTTCCAGAGCAAGAGAGGTCGTGGAAAGTTTTCCCCCGACAGGAGAAAATTATTCAAAAGCTGTCGATAGCTTAAAAACCCGTTTTGGAAGGGAGGACATTTTGGTAGAAGTTTATGTGCGGGAGTTACTGAAATTAATTATATCGGTGCAATCTAACCAAAAGTTATCGCCAACGTCTCTCTACGATAAACTCGAATCATATTTAAGAGCTCTTGAAACATTGGGTGTAACAACAGATAAATGTGCGTCTATTCTCTATCCAATGGTTGAATCATGTTTTGATGAAGAATTTCTGAAAGCTTGGAATAGAAGTCCTACTTCAAGTTCTGCAAAAGATCCAAAAGAACGCTTGGATAATTTGATGTCATTCCTCAAGGGGGAGGTAGAAGGAGAAGAAAGAATATCTTTAGCTATGTCTGGTTTTGGCTTAACGAAAAATGAAGACACGAAGGAGCACAGAAAAAAGAAGAACTTTGAGCCTCAAAGGGTCAAAACACCTACTGCTTCCGCGCTGCTGACTTCCACTAAGACACCAGAGATAAAGAAAAACAAATGCATATTTTGTGATGGAAAACATGCTAGTGCTGAATGTTTCAATGCTCAAAAACTGTCGCTAGAAGAAAAACAGAAGATTGTAAGAGACAAAAATTGCTGTTTCGCCTGCCTTCTTCCTGGACATTCCGCAAGAAAATGTAGAGTTCCTTTAAAATGTCTGATCTGTAGTAAAAAACATGTTCCATTAATGTGTGATCAGCTTCACTCCAACAAGACAAGCCAGAAGAAAGAAGAGGTAGAATATCCTCTCGGAAATGATGTAAATCTATCAAATTTAAATTCAAATCCAAAGGTATTTCTTCAAACTTTTAAAGCCAAGCTTCTTTCATCTGAAAAAGAGAAGACAGTGCGCGTTCTCTGTGATTCTGGTTCCCAAAACTCTTACATTTTAAAGAATATTGCAGAAGAAATGAAGTATTCAATTTGTCGCCAAGAGACCATCATACACTCTTTATTTGGCGGAGTTTCTACTCGGGAATTGAAACACAACTGTTATAAAATAAAGTTGAAGCAATTAAATGGGAGCTTCTCTTGCAATTTTGAAGTACTGGATCAACCTGTTATATGTGACAGTGTGACACCTGTAAAAAACGGACCTTGGTTGGATGAGCTGAAAGATCTGGGTATTGTTTTAACTGACGCAAACGCCTCTTGTGCTCCAATACAAGTTCTTATCGGTGCAGATATTTTAGGAAAACTTCTGACAGGCAAAAGGAAAGTACTGTCATCGGGTTTAGTTGCAGTGGAAACTCATCTCGGTTGGACATTGATGGGAAAAGTCCCTCAAAAAAATGCTGAAAAAGTGAACTTAGCTATGTCAGTAACGTCATTGTTTGTAAAGGAGGCTGAAATTTCGGATCTCTGGAAGCTAGATGTCATCGGAATTAAAGATCCCATAGAGAAAACCCCAAGATTTAAAAACTAAGGAACACTTTAGAGAAACAATGAAAATAAATGAAGATAAACGTTATGAAGTCTGCTTGCCATGGTCTGATGACAGTTCTCCTCTCCCTGACAAACTTTAGCCTTGCGAAAAAGCGACTTGATTCTACAACTGAAAAACTTTTATCTCGCAATTTATATGACAAATATGATAAGGTTTTTCAGGAATGGCTTAATGCAGGAATCATTGAGGAAGTTCCTCCGAATGAAGTAGCTGCATATGGAAATTATATGCCTCATCGACCTGTAATAAAGGAAAGTAGTTCTACTCCTATTCGACCAGTATTTGATGCATCTGCAAAAATGAAAAACTATCCTTCATTGAACCAGTGCTTGAAATGTGGGCCTAATCTAATTGAGCTTATTCCGGACATTCTGATACGATTTAGAGAAAAGACATTTGGTGTCACCGCAGATATTAGGAAAGCTTTTTTGCAAATAAGTGTTTCCAAAGAGGATAGAGACTTTTTGCGTTTCCTTTGGTGGAAAAATTTAGAAAAGAAAACTCTTAAAGTCTTTCGTCATGCAAGAGTAGTTTTTGGCGTCAAAAGCAGCCCTTTTTTGCTCTCTTCTGTGATAGATTACCATATTGAAAACACTGAAGGATTTGACTCTGAATTTAAGAAGATACTCCAAAAAAGCTTTTATGTTGATAATGTAGTGACTAGTTTTGACAGTCGGAACGATCTAAATACGTTTATTTCCAAGTCCAATGAATTAATGTCACTAGGTGGTTTTCTTCTTAGAGATTGGGAATACACGGAAGAATACAACTCTGAACATGACTTAGAAACACCAGTGTTAGGCCTGAAATGGAATCGTCAGCTTGATTCATTGAAAGTTAATATGAGTTGGATGAAAGAATTGGACCTTGAGAAAATAACAAAACGAGTTATACTTTCAGTAGCTCATAAAGTGTTCGACCCCATTGGATACACCGCCCCAGTTATGCTCTGCCCAAAGTTAGTACAGTACAGAACCTTTTATCCGGGAACCAAAATACCGGGAAACCAGAAAACCGGCAACATTTTGTCGATTTTTCCGCCACTTTTTAAAATACGCATTTTTGGCAATTTCTAAAAAATGAAGAGCTTTTTTTTTTTCTTTTAAAATACCTAAATGAATATGAACGGTTTCTTCATACCATATAAGTGGCATATAGCTTAAAGATTTTTAATACAGTGAAATCTGTGTATAACGATACTCAAGGGACCGAGAAAAAATATCGTTATAGACAGATTATTATTATAGACAGTTTTGCATTGAGTAGATGGGAAGTTGGCTGGGACCAAACCAAAATATCGTAATAGACAGTTTATCGTTATGTACAGTATCGTTATACACGGGTTTCACTGTATTGTAATATCTATAAGCACTTCTGAATCGTTTTCTCTTCAGATTTTGAGATGCATTACTATTTGTTATAGTAACTTGGGTTTTATAAACAATTGGCAAATATCGCTTCGTAGCGATCCAGAAAACCGGAAAATTCAGTTATCCGGGATAGCTGTGGTCCCAAACATCCCGGATAATTGGTTCTCTACTGTACTCCAAAAAACTTGGAAGATGGATATAGGCTGGGATACTGAAATTACTGGTACTCTGAAGAAAGAGTTCTTACAATGGTTTAAAGAACTAAAGAGCCTCGAACACATTAATATCCCAAGATGGATAAATGTTACAGAAGAAAATTTGAAAAATTGTACAATGCACACTTTTTGTGATGCTAGCAAGGATGCGTATGCAGCTGTAGTATTTTTGAGATTGGAAGAAGAAGATTCTGTCAAACTATCTCTTCTAGCTGCTAAATCCAGAATAGCTCCCTTAAGCGGTGGTACAATTCCACGTATGGAACTCTTAGCTGCCTTGGTGGGAGCAAGGTTAACAGATTCAGTACTAGAAGCATTGAATTGGAACGAAATAGAATGTTACTACTGGAGCGATTCAACTACTGTACTTGCATGGATACAAAGAGAAGAAAACTGGTCAGTATTTGTTCGAAACAGAGTACAAGAAATAAGAAAACTAACTTCTCCTTCTTCTTGGAATCGTGTAGCTACTGAATTAAATCCAGCAGATTTGCCTTCGAGAGGCTGCACAGCATCCCAACTTGTATCACTTAGATGGTGGGAGGGTCCACAATGGCTAACTAAACCTAAAGAATTATGGCACCATCAGAACATAGATAAAGACATCGATGAAGAAGAAATATTGAAAGAAAAGTTAAAAACCACAAAATCGATGGCTAATATTGAAACTAATATCCAAAACAATGGGATATATTCATATTTTTCTAAATACCAACAGATAGTACGTTTAGTGGGTTGGATTTTAAGATTCAAACATAACTGCTTGTCTAGAAAAGAAGAAAGGACTTGCGGAGAACTTGGTTTTGAAGAATTTCAGAAAGCAGAAAGGAAATTAGTTAAGATGATTCAACAAGAATCTTTTGATGGGTGCGACGACAAAAGATTTAAGGGTTTGGCTGTTTTTGAAGATGAAGATAAAATCTTGAGAATAAAAACACAAATCATAAATAGAAAAGATACAGAAGATTTTAGAAAACCAATGCTTTTACCCTCAAGTCACAAAGTCGTACTAAAGCTCATAGACCATTACCATAAGAGTAATTTACATTGTGGTCTACAAATTTTGCAAAATTTAATACGAGAAAAATTTTGGATTTTAAACGGAAGAAGAACCATGCGGAAAGTTATTCAGAAGTGTGTCATTTGCAAACGTTTCTCTTCACAGAAATTGGAAACCGATTCCGCACCTTTGCCAGAAAACAGAGTTCGAGACGCTGCAGTTTTCCAAATCACAGGAGTTGATGCAACTGGACCATTGTTTCTCAAAGGAGGCCAGAAATCTTGGGTACTGCTTTTCACCTGTGCTATTTACAGAGCAGTACATCTGGAACTTGTAACCAGTTTATCTACTGAAGCCTTTTTAATGGCATTCCGAAGATTTGTTGCAAGACGGGGTAGATGTTCAACCATGTACTGCGACAATGGAACAAACTTCACTGGAGCTGCCAATTTACTTCGGGGTTTAGACTGGAATAAAATAGTTAAATATGGAGCTGTAAGATCTATTGATTGGAAATTTAACCCACCAACCGCTTCCTGGTGGGGAGGTTGGTGGGAGCGCTTGATCCGAATTTTGAAGGACCTCTTAAAAAGGGTTTTAGGTCGAGCAGAGTTACGTTATGAAGAAATGGCTACTATCCTATGTGATTGTGAAGCATTAATGAATTCTCGACCTCTTACATACCAGTCTGATGATCAACAATTACTTCCTTTATCACCTTCGTCATTCCTGCAAGACATTAAGGAATGGAGCACACCAGACGTTGATACTGTTGATCACCAGAGCTTAAATAGAAGGATTAAGTACAGACAAAATCTCCAAAAAGATTTGAGGAACCGCTTCAGAAGTGAATACCTGGGACTGCTCATACAGAGGAAAAAACGTAAAGACACCCGTAATATCGCAATTGGCGATATTGTGCTGATTGGCGCAGACAATGTAAAAAGAATCAACTGGCCACTGGGACGAGTAGCAGAATTTATCCCTGGGAAGGATGGACGTGTTCGGCTTGTTAGGGTGCAAACATCACACTCAAAGTTACTCCGCCCTATCCAACGTATCTACCCTTTAGAAATTTCTTCTGCTAGTGATTTTCCCACCCCAGCCGAGGACAGTTGCACTGTGAAGGACAAAAATGAAAATATTTTAATATCCAATACGAAAGTGTCCAGATCAGGAAGAGAGATAAAAATTCCCGAAAGGCTGGGTTTGTAAACTGGACAATGTTTTGGTTTATGTTTGTTTATTTATATTTTACATTGTTTGGCGTATTTATTATAATGTTTTGGCAATGAATTTAGAGTTTTGATTATAATGCATAATCAAAAGGTGGGAGGATGTTAAGTTTGAAAGATGTTTAAAAGATTAAGAGTAGCCACAAAAACATGTTTGTGATAATTCTTAAAATAAAAAGTGGCAACGTAAATATTAAAAACGCGCAGATATCTAAAACTTAACAGATCTCATCTCACATTTTGAAAAAGTTGTTGTTCGAAAAATAAAATCTTTGAAGTTAGTACTTGAGTCGTTGTTTCCTTTGCTTGAATATATTTTTTGATGAACCAGGGGTTCAGAAGTCTTTAAGAACAAGCAATGAACGACTTCCTTTTAAAAAATAGCAGGAAATTTCAGTGAAATTTTCGGTTGCTCTAACACATCAATGCTTGTGGTCCTGATACTAATACTGGCATGAAACCCGCCGATCATTCTTCATTTTCCCAATATATTTCGCACTAGCTGCGTGGCCCGGCGTTGCACGGGCTTTAATGTAGTGAAGGCAGTTTGAGAAAACTACTCGCCGCCAAGGTGCCTCACCTTTAAAGTAGTGAGGAAAGTTTAAACAACCTACTCGCCGCCAAGGCGGCTCGCCTTTAAAGTAGCGAGTAAAGTTTCAAGAAACCACTCGCCGCCAAGCCGACTCGCCTTTAAAATACTAAGAAAAATTTTAACATACTCCCCGCTAAAGCGGCTCGCTAATGAGCTTTCCTTCATCAAAAAGTCAATCGAATTATTTACACATAAAAAAGACCTAGCTGCGTGGCCTGGCGTTGCACGGGCTACCTCTAAAAATGTACTACACAACACAATACCCAATATAAACATACCACGCACTTTTATTATGTGTTTAGATAAGTACCCATGTTGTACTAAATCATGACAAATCAAATTATTTAAATTACTAACTATATGCAACCATTAAAAAAAGTTAGACTCATTTGAAGCCAACGTATATATGTGATACATAAGGAAAAAAACGTTAAAAGAATAATTAAACACTACCCAATATAAAAATACTATGCAATTAAATTATGTGTTTAGTACCAATGATACAAAGTAGTAAAAACGTTACAAAAATATGATGAATCATATTATTTACTTAGATTAGTAACTATCTTAAATCATTAAAAAATAAATAAATAAATAAAATAATATTTGACTCATTTGAAACCTACTTACATACCTATTGCATAAGAAAAAAAAAGTCAAAAGAATAAGAAAACAATAGCAGTACGAAACAAAAACGATATCGACAATATCTGCGGTCTTCCCCACTATTTTTTTTAAAGTTAAAAGGCACGTTTGTTGTCAAATATCAAATTGCTACAATATGTCACAATTAAATATTAAAGGCTAAAATCTTTGCAATTGTACCGAACTAAAAAGAATTATTTGCCTTGTTATAATCATCATAGGAGAGCCTAGAAACGCAGTAAAATAAAATGCTTGTAAGAAACAAAATGAAGAAAAGGGAGCCAACAATGAATTTAAAAGATGTCGGCATAGTAACGCAATAAAACGTTAATAATTTGATCAGAAAAGAGGTTTTCGAACTCAAAGTTCAAACGCTTGTAACTTTTTTTCTAGTGGAGATAAAAGCTTGGTTCTTCGACTGTAAGTCGAATCAATTCTGGGGATAAAAATATCGCTCTATCCAACGATGTAAAAATCAAAACTGTGGAATAATTAGTTTATTTTTTATTGATGGTTTTAATGAACCAAGTATTGCAAGAAAGG
>JAXGGA010025509.1:0-10531 GCA_038373865.1 Uloborus plumipes | reverse complement strand
CTTAAGTTATGTTTAATTTTAAATATGAAGTAAAGTGAAAACATTTAAAAATCATTAATTTATTAAGAATCATTATAGCACACTTTGAGTAAATTTGAAGTTTTATAGATTATCTAGTTTTTTTCCCTGTTAAGCCCCCAAAGGTTTATAAGCAAAGTTAAATATACGCTTTTTTTCCCTTTTTATTTTTCAAAACACCGCTAACTTCAATTTTTTAATTCAGAGCTTATGGTCTCAAAAGGATCAAGTTTAAAAGTTTCGTTCTGAGTTAAGATTCAAATATATCCTTCTTGCATTAAGAGCTCAACATGTTTCACATCTGCAATGACTGAGATTGAAAAATTAGTATATTATTTTACAAATGGATAAAATTTACGTGCCTTTTATTCCAAGAGAAGTCTCTGAACTGTCATCAAGAAAGTCACTACACGATGTGACATTTGACATTAACCCTCATAACTTAATATGATATAATTCACTATAGTCAAATATTTACCTGTATAAAAGTTGTGCAATTTTTGACTCATGTCACTTTGTTAGCAAGCGATATCATGTACAGCAAGTGCTAAAGTTCATTAAATTGAATAAAAAGCCTGAACACAGTCTCCTAATTTAGGCCCGTAGGACAACACTGGCCCTTGAGTACCTCCAATTCGACTCGAAATTAGGGTCAAACAAATCTGCCATCTGTCTACAAGTTTGATTCCATAGCAAGGTTTACGTCTCTACTAAATTATATATTACTTAAAATAGACAGTAACAGACATAAGAAAACATTGAATTGTTCAACTAATAAATGACTTTAATTTTAAACATTTATTGCAAGTGGTAATTTACGCAACAAAATTAAACATAAAGAACAAGTTAGATCATGGCTTTTCAAACTTTGTTAGGATCCCATTTGACTCTTTGGATAAAAGATTTCGAGATACATGGTCCAAACATGTATTTTATCTTACTTAAGGAGAAAATACTTTAAAACGAAATAACTTATTTGAAACCAGAATAAGAGTTATACAAAATGCTTATTGACACAATTGCAGCTTGACAATTGAAATTAGTTTTTAAAAAATCGAAATATTTGTTCCATGAAAAAAAGCTGACATTCATGCTAATTGATCAAACACAATTCAGATATAGTAGTTAATAAAAGTGAAAGTGATTATATATATGATTGTGTATTACTTTTTCGAATTGTACATATAAAATGACAGTTTAAAAAGCATTTTACTAAAAACATTTCATAATCAAATAAAATGTCCTAATACAAGTAACTTGTACAGTGATTCAATTCAATAAGTAAGTAGCTTTACCTACCAAGCAGTCAGAACGTTAAAACATAAAGCAATACTGATTACACTCTGAAACTATTGTCGAAAAAACATAGTAATATCAGATTTAATTGGAACCATTTCTATACGTTAAAAAATAGCAATACCATTATACAGACGTTACATTTGTAGTTATATTTACATGTAGTTACATGTTTCACTGATAGTAGTACAAAATTTATTTATTTGTGTAAAAATCTCCATAGAACCCGCTAAAACAAATTTTATTTCTAAAATTTTTAATTTTACTCTTCACAACATAACTAATCTTTGAGTTTGAAGAGTTTAAGAAAGAAAATATTTACACATTTAATTTTAGACAACTTTGTTTTGACTCCTTCTATAAAATTACGCTTTCAATTGTTTTTAACAGATATCTAAAAAGGTAAACATGCTGAATGGACCCAATTTGCACGATTACATTCAAGTACTGTGTGTATGAGGATTAACTTTATATAGTCTGCCTCTGACAATTTCCGATTAGCATCTGAAAATTTGAAAAACGTACCTACTAAATTATCAAGCTTATTATTTACTAACGTCGAAAACAGCTCTAATTCAGTACTTTAGTTTGTTTTCAAATTAAACTGAAGCAAGCGAGTTGCATTGATGATATTAGAAGCAGAAAATAGGGTACAAGGGGATATTAAAAGACTAATATAAACTAATTAATCGGCAAGAATTGCTACATGGATATGACAACTTTGAAAACTATGCAATTAGTGTTTTCTCAGTCCAATTTTAACGTGGAACCTAAATCGAAACTCTAAATGGTAATAAATTCATTACGTCAGGTAATTCAGGCAATTCAGTCAGTTTGTCTCTTTTACTATTCATATTAATGGGAAAAAAGATGCGTTTCTGTAATACTTTTACTGTGAGTTTTGCAGGAGTTCAAAAAATTTGCAACTGTAAAAAATATTTGACATGTACCGCATTCATAACCAAACACTAAGTGTGAGATGCTCTGAAAATCTTTGAGTATTTTACACTTTTATATATTGAAGCATAAACTCGATAAAATTATGCGCTTGAAGTATCTCGCTTTTCTCTAACCCATTTTTTTCTTCTCCTAATCGAGACCTTCTTTACTTTATCAAATTTCATGATTTACGAGGGCTGTCTGAAAAGTTTCCGACCTCGATATGAAACGGGCAAAACTTATGAAACAAAGAGAGATGGTCTTATTAAGGAGTCTTTTGGAAACTTGGAACCGTAATTTTGGCTATTTCTAGTTAAAATTGTGTGCGTGACAGCCATACTAGTGAGTTGCTCCAACACTTTTTTTGAAAATGGAAAAAATCGAATATCAAGCTCTGATTCGATACTTATTTTAAAGAGGAAATACGCCTGCACAAATTAAAAAGGAGTTGGACTCTGTATATGGGAAATCTGCACCATCGTCTAAAACCGTAAAATTTTGGGTAGCGGAATTTAAACGTGGCCGTACCAGCTTGAGTGTTCATGAACGCTCAGGTCGACCCAAAACTGCTACCACTGATGAACACATTGCTAAAGCTCATCAAATGGTGCTGTATGACTCAGATTGAAGGTGAGATATATAGAAGAAACTATGAATATCTCTAAGGAATGCGCATGCCACATTTTAAATGAGAAATTAAGCACGCGGAAGCTGGCTGCACTTTGATGCCGCGTTTGCTCAATTTGACCAGAAACGTGTCCGAATGAACATTTGCAGCCCATTTCTCGCACAATGAACCAGAATTTTTCTGACGACTTATCACTGTAGATGAAACTTGGATTCATCAGTACACTCCAGAAACAAAAAAGCAGTCAAAACAATGGACTGCGAAGTGAGAACAGCTACAAAAAAGGCCAAAACAGTTCCTTCTGCGGGAAAAGTGATGCCGACCGTTTGTTGGGAAAGCCATGGAGTGATACTCATTGACTACCTTAAAATGGAAAAAAAACATAACAGGAGCATCCTATTCTACTCTCCTTGACAAATTGAAGGAGGAAATAGAAAATCGGCCGCATTTGAAAAAGAAAAAAGTTCTTTTTCATCAAGAAAATGCTCTTGCTCACACCTCAGTGGTTTCAATGGCCAAAATTCACGAGTTAAGGCTCGAAATCGTTGAACACCCACCCTAGTCACCAGACCTGGCCCCAAGCGACCCTTTCTTGGTCCCTAAGCTGAAAGAAGCACTTGGAGGACAAAGGTTTTCTTTAAATGAGGAGGTCATAAACTTTGTCAACAGCTTTTTTGAGGACACATTTTCATTATTTTTGGATGGGTTAAAAGGATGGGATCATTACTGGATGACGTGTGTGGACTTACAAGGAGACTATGTCAAAAAGTAACAGCCAGTTTGGACGATAAATATATTTTGTCTATGTTAGGTCGGAAACTTTTCAGACAGCCCTCGTACCCCTCTTTAAAGATTATCGTTCCGGCTAGTGACTAAACCTAAACCCATGGTCCTGCAGGTTGTTCTCTTTGTCAGCCACCCCACCCCTTGTTTTCCGTTATTTTATTAAAACATCTTAATGAATGTCATCCGACAATTAAGACGCATTCGTATGATTGGATAGAGCATTATGCTTATGAGAAGGGCATGGTCTCGACTCCGGGAAGGAAAACACCGTTTTTTGATGCTTTTTTTCTCTCCCGGCAGAATTCTATACGATTCAGTTTTTCCATCATTATTACATTTTTAGCGGAGGGGGATGCCAAAACTTTAGTGATACGTCGGAAGACATTTTAAGGATTTGTTTCGGTTTTATCAGCGAAAAATAACGCTTATTTTTGCTCTTAGTCAAAAAATCTAAAAAAATGGTTTTTGCATTCCTTCTGTCAAGTGCGAATGCTTCACACGGGAAAGCTATTATGCGTTTAGTCGTCAAAATTAATGTCGGTCTGATTTTTTATCGTCACCTTTCGACTAATGGGATGTATTTAAGATACTTAAGGTTGCATAGTAATGGATAGTTTCCGTATTTTTGAAAATTAGATCATTTATAATGTTAGAAATTTTTCATTTTGGAACGTCAAGTATGTGTTATATTCACTTAAATTTATTAAAAACCTGCTCGATTAAAATAATTCGCATAACTAAAAGTTTATACTACGTTTGATCTATTCTGATGAAAACTTCCGCTTACAAAATTCCTATAAAATTTAAAAATGAAGATTAATGGCATTTAATTTTTTTTTTCAAGATTTTATTTAAAACTTAGAGCTGTTAAAGATTTCATTCAGTAAACGCAATCGTGAATTATAAGTACTGAACGAAGTAAATTTTCAATATCCAGGATTTAAGCAAATGTTCCAAATGGAAATTCAATATTTTAGATCCCTGGTTTCCAGAATTTCGTAGATGAATTAAAAGACTGACAACTCGATATCTTCCTGCTCGGCCCCTACTAAAAGCTAATCTAGAATTACTGACTAAAATTCTAATCTTTCAAGAATTTTAATACTATCCAATGTCTACCAATCTAATGAGCATGCAGGACAAGATGGCCAGAGTTTGACATCGGCCGTTGGGGAGGGGTCGTTTTAATTATTAGTGATAATGCACTTACTACAGCTCATCAAAATCTGACCACCTTCAATAACCTAAAATTATAGAACTAAGTAACTCAAATCTGGTATACTAAAAGGATTTTGGAAGTACAAGACCAAATAAGCTTCATTATAGTTTGAATTTTTATGAAGTTTTAATTACCAATGACTAGTTTCGAATAAAATGGCGGAAAAACCAAAATTGGAATAAAAATTGACGTCTTTATATTAAGCTTGTTTGGTCTTATTTTCAGTCCAAAACAAGCATCTTACTTTGAGTGTCATGAGTCAGTTTCCAAAATTGGAAATTCGTCAGATGCTTGATTGAACAAAAGTAGACTAAGTTACTGAACAGAGAACGAAGAGATCGAGTTGATTCGACCCGCTCCCCTTCAAATTTATTTCTGTTCGCACTAAAATTCAGATGTGTTTGATATTTATATAATCGCATGAAAAAATTGCGTCTCAAGAATAAAGAATTTCAATCGTTGTGAATGATCTTATGCTCCCAAAACATAGAAAAATGTGAAGGTCAAGTTGAACAACAGTTGTTAGAAATTTGTTTAAGATGGAAAATATACTGCCGCTAGTTTTAATGCAATTTAACACTGATGGTTTGAATACTTCCAGGACTTCAGATTCAGACTGAATATATTTAAAAGTAAAGATTTCAAAAGTAAAGAAAGTTCCCATACTTCCTAAATCTGAAACTGATTAAAGAATCCATTACATTGAGTAATTTTCTACAGGCGATTTTTTTTTTTGCAAAAAATTCAATGGTTAAAATCTTAAAAAATCCACGAGCCGTAGAGATATAAACTGAGTAAGTTAATTTACTGATTGATTCCATTTTAGCACAATTTACCGCTTTAGGTCTTGCCAAATTGAGCTAGAGAAACAACTTGTTGCACAGCTCTAAGAGAAATTGAGACAAATCCTTCAAATAATCGTTTCGGTCGAGTAATTTCTCAAAGTGGTCGTCACATCGCCCATACTAGTATCTTGATATCCCCAATACCGGATTAGGTATTTTCCTAATACTATTAATTTAAACTAGTTGACCCGCACGAAACGTTCGTGCTTGACTGCAGTAATTCAAAAATTTAATCTTTTAACGATAATTTTTCGAAAAACATGTACATAGTGAATTAATTTTGGCTGATTTAGAAGAAAATGAAATCATGAATTACATTTCTTATGAAGCATTAAGGAAACAAAAACCCTTTAACCCTACATTGCATAGCGTTTCCAATTGGATACATGGACTATTTTTCCTTATGACCAAGCATAAGGAAACTCAAGCATAAAAAGTATTAGGTATCTTTAAATCAAATATAACCATCTATCCTCAAAATTAAATTTTTAAAAACGTTTTTCAATGTTTTATTACATTAAAAATATATATAGTTCTTTCCAAGAACAAAAAATCATGCAGTATAGGGTTAAGAAATATTTTTCGTGCTAAAATAAACACTTTCTTCTTGAATTTTAGCAATAGAAAAACTGATGTAAAATCCTACGAGTATAGATTATATTCTTGGAAATTCGGATAAAACTTAGCCTGGTGAAAAAGAGTCAACCAAAAGCAACGAAACCGATAGTAAGATTGAACCAACGATCTTTACGTTTCTAACAGCGCTCTATTCAACCACACCACTACATCTTAGTTTTCGAATACTATTTCATTGAGGTAATGTTGTAATTAAAAAAAATAGAAACAAATTTATAGGCAGTGAATCAATTTCTTCAACAGCCGGTAAGAGAAACTAAGGTACTGAAAGGAATTAGAGCTGTTTTCAAAGCTAGTCGACAGATCGGCTTGGTGGTTGGTTTGGTAGATTATTCCAACTCATATTGAAATTTCTGATTTTTTTTTCCACTTCTCCTTTTATGATCTATTTTAAATCTGAAAACTATTGTAGTCTAAAAATTTGTTTCTTCCGGGGTCTCAAAATGTAATGTAACTCTTTAAAATAATTATAAATTCCCACTTCAAGTGCATTAGGATTTCTCATGCTGTGGGGTTTTCCGTTTCAGTTTCGTTTAATCACGTTGCAACGTGCTTCATATAACAACGAAAACTAGATGAGCATAAGAAAATTCGAATTCAATGTATGTTTGAATGTAATGACCACATAGAAAGCGATTTTTAAACTGTATTGAGAAAATGTCGAGTAAAGAAAATGCATACGTAGGGCCCTGCTCCACATTAACGTAAAGCAGAAAAATAAAGCAGAAACGTAAAATGGATTAAATAGTGTTCCTATGGAAAGTACCCGGATTTTCAATTTCTGCCTTCGGTTTCGGTCGCGTTTTCCGCTGATGTGGAGCAGGGCCCTTAGTCTGCATTGAATTTTATTTCTTACTTAGATTACGAAAACAATTTAGCATTTAGAGTCACTTCAATTATAAACTGCTCGAAGTCTTATATTGTGAGCACATTTGTGCTTTGCATGGAGAACTTACTTATCAGAAATAAAATTTAGGTTAATTTATTTCAAAGTATTTAAGAAAATTATATTTTAGCTCAATAGGCTACTCAAACTTTCGAAATTTTTATGAAAAAAATTGTGGCTAGTTCTATTAGTGCTAATAAAAATTTACATTTCTGTAAAAAACCTAGAATATAATTTCTTTCTCGTTTTATATCATTAACACAATTTTTGAAGCAATTGATATGCACAACATTTAATTATAGATATTTTTAAAACTCATTTCTGAAATTGCAGAAATGAAAGCAATATTTGTTCATTCTTTAAATTAAAAGTGACAATTTGCTAATTTAATAGTAGCATCTGAAATGACAAATTATCTTTTCATATCCAATATTTGCAGTCATTAGAGAATTAGTTACATTTTTATACATCAGCCTTCGAAGATTACTGTAAATTGCTTTGCAATGTGATAATTCTACGGAATTGAGATCATAAACAAAGGACTTAGGTACCGGAAAACTTAAAATCCTTATAATACAATATTTACTCAACATGAACTCAATTTAAACACTGCCGATACTCAATTTAAACAATTGGAAAATAATTTCGCAGCAAGAGTTTTATGGGCGATTCTCTGTAAACTCGTCATTTTTCACTCGAAATCATGGTTCTCATGGTTTTTTGAAATGTTCGTATAATTATAATACTATTGCTCAGAAAAAGAATCTATTACTTTGGTTTGAAAGAGGGCCAATTGAAGTTTATGTTTTTCTGATAAATCATGATAGGGGGTTACTCCCCTGCCTAGTATAACTAGGCAGGGGACTGTGCTAGGTAGCTGTATTTTTGCCCTTTGTAGCGTAATATCTGCAAAACTATTGGAACATAATTAGTTACGAGACTACCTATAAATTTAGGCAGAAATCGTGGACATAATAACTAATATGTTTCATATTTAAACTAATTACCATTAATAAAATCACTTCCCAGAGGACTGTTTTCGCAACGATCACGATGCATACTTTCAGCACAAATGTGGCTCTCGAACTAAACAAAGTGGCGTTTCAACACCGTTCTCGGCGATTTCGTCAAATTCACACTGATTACTTTAAACTTCATGCCAAAAAGAATTTGCAAAAGTTATAGATTTTTCGTATTACAGCTTTGAATTTGTTGCAGGGGACTGTTCGAAAAAACTCTGGACAGAATTTACATGACAATTTTAAGTTTTAGAAATACGTAATTATACTTTATTTCATAAGAAAAATATAGCTTCATTATTCTATTTTTAGATATTAATTGCCAAATTTATGTAGTGTTAATAGGTTTTTTGAAATACTATCTTTAACAGTTAGACTATGGGATTGGGACAGCCAGGGGACTGTGTTTTTGGTGCTTAGATAATTTCTAGAAAAAAAAATTAAATTGTTATCGCTCCAAATACAATTGGCCCACAAAGTACTAATGCTTTTCTTGTATTAAGAGCGATAATTACTTAATTACACTTTATTATTTTTAAAATACTTGGTCCGGACAGCCAATTACCAGTTTACAGAGAATCGCCCTTATACATCAGTACAAGTGCATTATTTCATCTGAGAAGTAAAAATTTAACCGTAATTTGTAAATTGCAATTCTGAATGTCGGCAATCTTAGCAAAACTGACTGATCAACAATACCGTTCACTTCGTCATTTTCTGAAGTAACTAAATTCTACAAGACATTTTTAAAATTTCAATTTAAAATTATAATTATTATAACTAATTAATATTGATAATAATTCTAATTAATAAAACTTATAGGAACGGTAGTTCAAAATCATCTAGTTCAAATCTGGACACTCCAAAAATTTGCGAAAACGCATTAATTTATTAAAATTTCCTCGAAGCTGTAAGAAAAAGCAGAAGCCTATTTACTAAGTTCTAGTACTTATCCCACGATTTGAGCTCTGAAATTTCCCATACAGAATAAAAATCATTGCATCCCCATGAATTGCTTCGTTGTAAGATGTGTTACTTGGAGACAAGTATTTGTTTTGCCTCCTGCCTGATCTACAAAAAAAAAAAAAAAAAAAAAGTGATTTTTAACGGCGACCTGACGCTTTTGCGCATGCCTCAGGTGTTTACCGATGTTGCCAAAATAAGGAATGTGAGAAACTTGTTTTAAGTTGGTTTACCAGTGATGTTTTCTATTTTAATTTATTCTCCTTCCTTATGAGTTCAGAAAAATAAAATATCGGACGAAGCAGAAATGTTACCACGGTGCATTTTCTAAATCAAACTCTCCTTTTTGAAATAGAACCATTCAACGGTGCTAAGTGCGGCTTTCGAGGTCGGACAGTGATAAGCATTATCAAAAGCAAACTATTCATTGCATAAGATTTAGTTTTAGTAGGGATGCACCGATAAGCAAATTGGCCGATTACCGATTAATCGGTTGTTGATAATCGGCCGATTAATCGGCTCAGCCGAATAATGATAAGGATGATTGTTTTTAATGCTACCAAATTTACCATCACTCTTTTTTTCTCTTATTCTCCGAGTTTAGAAATAGTAATTTATTTCCAAGAGAAGATTTTCCTAAATTTCCCAATTTTCACAAAATAATTTCAATATTTTATCAAATTTCTTACAACCAATTTTCATATTGTCAATAACATCACATTAACACATTGTTAATTATGTTAATTGGAAATAAAAATTCAGAAAAAGGGGAAGGGAGTGTACTCGAATTTAGGAGTACTTTTAATTTATTTTTTTTAATAATTAGTAGCAATTTAATTCAAGACTTATTCTTTGTGAAAATGAGAGGTTATCTAAAACACTGTAATAAGGAGGAAACTGTCGCCACATGAAAAATGTTGCAATATCGTCTATGTATATTTATTCAAAGTAGGAGAATTCATTTATTTAAAATTTTATATCAACTGTGAGGATTATTATTGTTAATAAAATTCATCGTAGTTTCTTAGTGAAAGCATAATTTAAGAATAAAATTTAAAAAACCATTTTTTGGCCGATTAATGGACCCGATTTTTCCGATTATTAATAATCGGCAGAGTGTCCGATTATGGCCGATTAATCGGTGCATCCCTAGTTTTAAACAAAAATTTTCAGTTAGATTGCGTAGTTCTTATTTTGAGTTAAACTCTTGTTATTGTCCGATAAGTTACTACATTAAGCAATAAAATTATTTTTGTCACAACCGTTAATATTTGTTGATACATCATTACAATGCAC
>JAXGGA010025508.1:0-10532 GCA_038373865.1 Uloborus plumipes | reverse complement strand
TAAACAAGAGTACGCTGCTATGTTGGCGCATTTATCGCTTTTATTGCGCGTTCTACAATTTCGTTAAAAACAAATTTCCGAGTTGTGTACTTTAAAAGTACGACGAGTGTTTAAATTTGGTTGGCGACAAACATTGGTGAGGCAAACATTTTACCGCCAAGATTTATGGCAAACCTGTCATTTCTTAAGGTATTGTTTTTTTAATTACTACATCAAAAGTTTTAGTGTGCAGACCAGTTTTTTGGAAAATCCGGGAAAAAGAAGACACTTCATAACAGATTTCAACCAAAAAGACAAGGTATCCATAAAAAATCAAGCGTACTTACTATGCAAAGTTGGGAACTTTTCGTCGGAATCCAAGTTTCGCGCCGGCAGTTTACAATCCGTTTCTTCCTTCTTTTTTCACATGTTGGGAACCTAAACATTCGGATTTTACTCCTTGAGTGATTGCTACAATTTATTGCAGCACAACCACCCATTTTTCTGCATACAAATCTACAAATCGGCGAGGTTTTTGTTAGCAGACGACACAGCACTTACACTCGATGGGAAACAAAATGGCTGACGAGTCAGCTCCTAGTTATAGTAGCCTTAGGCAGGGATTCAAGTGAAACAGCACTGCGATCGCTTCGAATTGCAATCGCTACTGGAAGTGAATTACATTATCATCTACTTAACTTGGCACTGACGTCACTACGAGCGGAGCCACTAAGAGCTCACAAGCAGTCGGCGATCTCCTCTTATTCGCCAAGTAGGCTGTGACGTTTTATATAGCTCGTTTTTCATAGGCAAACGTCACGCTGACGTCACGATGAACGTTCTAATGCAATTCATTTCCAGTATCAAGAAACGTTCTAATGTAATTCATTTCCAGTAGCAATTGCAGTTTGCGATAGCCTGTTTCACTTGAATCCCTGCCTAAGTCAAAACAATCTTTTGGATTGCTAATAATGTTAAATGAAAGGCCTCTAAAGGTCCCCCCCCCCGTGTGCCATATTTTATCCTTACTTTCTCCCTCCATGATTATTGAACTACTAAAATAATAATTCGGAGAAGTGTGGAATCATAAATCATGCTATTTTGTATAAGGCAGGGATTCAAGTGAAACAGCACTGCGATCGCTTCGAATTCCAATCGCTACTGGAAGTGAATTACATTATCATCAACTTAACTTGGCATGACGTCACTACGGGTGGAGCCAATAAGAGTTCACAAGCACTCAGCAATCTCCTCTTATTCGCCAAGTAGGCTGTGACGTTTTATCTAGCTCGTTTTTCATAGGCAAACGTCACGCTGACGTCACGATGTTTTTATCAAGAAATGTTCTAATGTAATTCATTTCCAGTAGCGATTGTAATTTGCGATGGCCTGTTTCACTTGAATCCCTGCCTAAGGCAATGAGAAGCAAAGGAAAAATTTAAGTTTTGAGGAAACACGTTAAGAGATCAGATCTTAGGTAGGCTTTTACAGGAAAAAGGTTTCTGAATCGTGCTATAGATCAACATTTACCAGGACTACTAGTACCATCTCTATCCCCAAAAGGGATCAGAGGTTCTCCTACCATTTACTTCCTACTCCTACCATTGATTTTACTATTCCATATTTTTAATTTTGGCACTTACGAGTACATCCCATTGCTTCTGGCTGCCTCATATGAAACTTTTTCAGGCATAAATTTTATAATTATATGTCACTGCTTATTATTAAAAATTAATTTTAACTAGAAAGTACTTTTTTCACAAAATCTGGCTCATTGTAAGAGAGAGAAAGATAAAAAACGATCTCTTTATCTTGTGTAGTGCAGTGAAAAGTCAATTTTTGTAATAAAAGATGGATTTTAGCACAGATTTAATTTTTATTTTCCCAAATCAAAAATTTCAACTTATAAGCGCTTTTTTCGAGCATTTGTCAGTTATAACACATCAAAGAGAAAACAAATGCTAAATGCAGGCTAATGACTAAAATTCTCTCATAATGCATAATAAATAAAATTACTGCATTTTTTCATGTTTTAAAACTATTTTACGTTACGTAGTTTGTGTAGTACTTAACTACATTTTTAAGAACGTGTTCGTACTTATAAGCTACGATAAACTTAAGAATACTAATGATTTTGCTTATGATCGTCTTCAATACATTCTCTCTCTCTCTCTTTTTTTTTTTTAACTTACCTTTGGATTCTTTCAACCTTTGTCATTGAAAAAACTTATTCCTGATTGAGCAAAGCTGTTTGTTTTAACTATTTTTTTTTTTAATTTTGTTTCCTTTCTGCCCTCTTTTTTCCTTGTGGTCCCTTTTTTATTAATATAATTTTCATTTATTTCGTTGTTTGCTATTTTTTGTTACAGTTGTGTTTTCATAATTTTAATGAGTGCGTTTTAAATGACTATTCTTTGCTTACTTTTATATTCTTTTTTTTTTTTAGCAAAGAGTGATCTATTTCTTCCTATAGAAGATATTAAGTTGGGTCACTAAGGTCAAAGGCAGTGTTCTTAATTGCTATTGCAAGTTTTACCCCTGAAAATAACTTAGTTAAATATGCAACATTTCAGCAATTTCTCAGATTTAATATTTGAGTCCCCTTCATCTTTTCTCTCGCTCTTATTCCTTGTTGATTAATGTCTATGTCAGCGCTTTTTGGAAACACAAGAATTTTAAGCCGATTTTTTAAATAATTTCTCGGGGGGACCCCCCCCCCCCCAAAATTAAGGATAAACAACAGTCTACACCCTACTTAAAAAATGTCATTGCATCGCTTTTCTAATATCCATGCCACTACAAGGTCAACCCATAGAAGAATAAGAAAATACAGCGAGAGCATTAAAGAACAAGGGAATAAAAAAACACACGGTGGACTTAATCAGAGAAAAAGACACACAAAATGAAAAGAGTCCTATGTTGTTGCCGAAAATGTAGTCGGGGCTAAGGGCAGTATACTTGTAATAGCTCAGCGCTCCGTTAACTCCAGACCCGCCATTCTGTTTTCTCGGGGGGGGGGGGGGTCAAAAGGTGTAAAAACAATGCAATTTCATCGGAAAACAACAAAAACCACGCCTACCTGTATGTAAATACATTGATATCTCAACCCCCTGACCCCCCCCCCCCCCCAAATGACGGACCTGGTTAAATCTAAATCTGACCCTGGTAGAAACTAGCAGCTGAGGGGAAAAACAGAAAAAAGAAGAAATTGTATGTACAATTCATCGGAATTATAGTAAGAGCGAATACACTAGGTGGCCAAAAGTATCCGGACACTTTCGAAAATTCACATTTTTACATATAGCTCGAAAAATAAGTGATCAATTGTTCTTTAACTTTAGTCATACAAAATATAAGCTTGACCGAACATTTCCAAGTTGAAATTAAATTACCCTTGCATTTGGGGGACGACAAGAAGGGGGGTTGAAAGTAAAACCACTTTTTGACCATAACTCTTCGAAAATAGCTCGGAATAAGCTATGAATTTCAGTAATTAATTAGCATACTATGTATAATTACTGTACAGATTTTTATGAACGTACCACTTATACTTCCGAAGATATGAAACATTTTTTAAAAAATGGCAATTTTATTTGAAAGGTTTTTGCTCATAACACGCAGAGTTTTTGATCAAACCTTATCAAAACTTCAGGAAAAATGACAAAATACAAGAGAAAGAACATACTAAAACGGTAAATAAAAATATTAAAAATCCGATGAGATATGAACGTTAAAAGGAAATAATTTTTCACGGCGCATGCGCGAACGACAGAAATTTATAACTACAAAAATATTGTAGCCTGGATTATACTGCATCTTTTAAAAAAAGTTCCAGTTGAATATCGTAAAAATTGAAAAAGATATCAGCGATCTAGTGAGCTGTAATTCATTCATTCGCAGACAATACATAAATGGCAAGGGGTTCTCCACAAATAGTGTGGTAACAATTGAGCATTTTCTTCAATGTTAAATTGTATACAGTTTGAAAATTTATATTCGGCATAGAAGTCACATTTCGCCTATTCGGCCAAAAAGACCTTATACGTAGGTGGCCAAAAGTATCCGGACACCCCCTGAAACTTTGGTTTTGAACGATGACGCAATAACCTTTAATTTAAAAATAGCTCTTTGTGGACAGACCCTCACTTTTTATGTATTGTCTGCGAATGAATGAAATACAGCTCACTAGATCGCTGATATCTTTTTCAATTTTCATGATATTCAACTGAAACTTTTTTTATAAGATGAAGTATAAATCAGAGTACAATATTTTTGTAGTTATAAATTTCTGTCGTTCGCGCATGCGCCGTGAAAAAATATTTCCTTTTAACGTTCATATCTCATCGGATTTTTAATATTTTTATTTACCGTTTTAGTATGTTCTTTCTCTTGTATTTTGTCATTTTTCCTGAAGTTTTGATAAGGTTTGATCAAAAACTCTGCGTGTTATGAGCAAAAACCCTTCAAATAAATTCATTCCATTTTTTAAAAAATGTTTCATATCTTTGGAAGTAAGAGTGGTACGTTCATAAAAATTTGTACAGTCATTATACATAGTATGCTAATTAATTACTGAAATTTATAGCTTATTCCGAGCTATTTTCAAAGAGTTATGGTCAAAAAGCGGTTTTACTTTCAACCCCCCTTCTTGTCGACCCCCAAATGCAAGGGTAATTTAATTTCTACTTGGAAATGTTCGGTGAATCCTATATTTTGTATGACTGAAGTTAAAGAACAATTGATCACTTATTTCTCGAGCTATATGTAAAAATGTGAATTTTTGAAAGTGTCCGGATACTTTTGGCCACCTAGTGTATTTCTCTTACGAAAAATCTAGGGGGAGGGGAGGAAGATCAAAAGCTCCATGAGCACTTCTGAAAATTTTGCCCTGTGCCCCCCCAAAACTTTTGGTCACGCTACGCCTATGGCTATGCTATTGTAAATATTTTTGTGCGGGTGTGTGAAAAGTCCCACAAAGTACTTAAATAGACGCCTCTCAAAACAGGAACATACTGTGAGAGATAAAAATAAACTGAAAGATGGGGGAGGAAGGGATTTTTAAAAACATTGTATTGTATTTTTATTACAACGTCGACACACACTGCAGTTGTTGGGGGGAGGGGATTAAAAAGTTATGTTTCAGGTTAAATATGTGAACTTAATCCATTTTCGAAGACATTTAAAAAAGAAAATAATATAAACAACTGATGCATATGGCCTCTGTGGCCGAATGACGGAAACGAAAGCGCTCTGATGGGCAAGCAGAATAAAAGTAATAGGGTTGATTTTTGCCGGTGTACTGGAGTGGTATTAATTCTTTGTAGAAAATATATGCAATGATAAAATTCAATAATAACTGCATTTCGCATGAAGTAATCATATTCGCATGAAGTAATCATAATCATCATCTCGTTCGTAATCATATCATTCTGTATGCTGCCGTGGGCAGGTAAACGGCAGTATCTGCAAAAATGAGTTTTCGAGATATTTGAAGAAACGCGTTTTTGATTTCCCACAAACATCTATGAAACATTGAACTTCGAACATAGGCGATACTATATGTTTATACCGATATATTTTTTGGGTAATCGATTGAATTTTGATTTTGCAAGCGCAGAGAGAGTTAAAGCAGATACTGCCGTTTACCTGCCCTTTTCACTCTAAATGTCATGCGGAATTGACTGGCAGTCGGCAGTAACTGCACAGTATGCTACTAAATGTCCAGTATTTACATATTCGACTACATGCGAAGTAGATATGTTATTACGAAATATATTATTGCATTGTGAATGATATGTTTTATTTAAAAATATACATAAATACCGCGTATCCACTTGATATAGATTTAATATAAACGAACGCAAAATATAATTTAAAAATACAATGAAACTGTATTGTATTATGCAAAATATGAAGCAAAACTTGATGATTCTTCAGCTATTTTTACTTCCTTTTACTTAGTAAAGGAAGTATTGTGATCACAAAGAAAATTTCACTCAAAATTTGGTCTAAATTTTGATTTTGCTCACCCCCGAATGAATGGTGAGTAGTTTTTTCGACCTGTCAGTACGTGCATAATGTACCTACTAACATATAAACAGCCGAAATATCCTTTTCGACCATGCCCCAGTTAATTACGACGAGTTTTCTCGTGACGTCTGTATGTACGTATGTATGTGCGTATGTATGTATGTTTGTATGTATGCGCGTATGTATGTATGCCTGTCGCATAACTCAAAAACTTTTTGCCGTAGAAGCTTCTAGTTTGGTATGTAGGCTCTGAGGGCGGTCTAGTTGTGCACCTCTCCTTGTGGTTGCTTTCGAATGTTCCCAAGGAGATCTTTTACCCCTTTGTGGGGTAAATCAATGTTAATTTCAATGCAGATTGAGTGACATGATTTAATGCAACTACTTGGCGATATATCGCCAAACGTTTGGTCGCCAAGTGTTTGCCGCCAAGTTGGCGACAAATTTGGCGAAAAAATGATTTTTTTATAATTTGGATTTAATTTGGCGTTATTGGGTACATTTTGCGAAAAATTCACTGAATCATGTTAAAATCGGCGATATTTAGAAAATAAATCATTGTAAAACATTATTTTGCATTGATTCGTGACAAACTGGGGGTGTAAATATTTGAGTTGTTATCTTGCTCACTCTAATGCACTATTTTAACACTTGAGGCATTTATTATGGAATTTAAACGTAAAAGGAATTAGTGTGGCATTCACACCAGATGTTTTAAAATAACTGCAAATCAGCTAATGCTTTGTACTTTGCATCAAAACAAGAAATCACTTTGAGAAAAAGAGCGCTTGAAATGCTTGTTGTGCTGACGATTTTTTTTCATAGTACTATTAAAAATGGAACAGCTAGAGATTAAACTGCAAAAACTATCGTCTGTTAGTATGAAAGCAACTGTAATTAAAAGAAAACAAAACAATGTAAATAAAATCATTTCATTGTTGCATTTTTGTTTGTCGTCTGCCAAGTTTGGCTTGTGTATCTTTGAAATCGCGAAAAATATTGTCTGCTAGTGGAGAGAAACTTGATTTGAAAGAAAAAAATCTGGTATGGATCCCATACTACTTCCTTTTATGTGTAAATTTCTTAGTAGATGCCTTAAGTGTTAAAATAGTGTTTGGAATGAGCAAGAAACAATTCACACATTTACGCCCCTAATGTGCCATGAAACAATGCAAAAAATGATTTACAACGATTCATTTTCTAAATATCGCCGATTTTAGCATCATTCAGTGGATTTTTCGCAAAATACCGCCCACAGCGCTAAATTGAACTCAAACTCATAAAATAATTTTTTTCGCCAAATTTGTGGCCAATTTGGCGATAGGTCACCAAGTTGGCGACAAGCACTTGGCGACCAACAGCTTGGCGATATATCGCCAAGTGGTAGCGCCAATTTATATCTCTTAAGTCTGCATTGATATTAACACTGATTCACCCCATAAAGGAATAAAACACCCCCTTGGGAACATTCAAGTGCAACCAATGACCTCCCGTGACCTCCTATTAGGGCACCCTACTTTCGCTCAGGTTAGGTACAAAGGAAAACGGTTTTTACGGCTTGATGCAATTTTTGCACAGCAATTCATATTATGTTCATCCTGCAGACATGCAGATACTGCCGTTTACCTGCCCACAGCAACGAAAAATGCAGTTACTGCTAATTACCATTGGTTAAAAAACAGTTTTTTTTCATCGGAAACCAAAAAAAGATGCTTGTACCATAAAACTAATGTAACATAGATGTCAAAAATGCAAAAAAATGAAAATCGAAAAAATTGCAGTTACTGCCCTTTACCTGCCCACGGCAGTATGCATCTTACTATGCATAAATTTTAAATTTTACAAATTTTTAACAGCTGCTTGTAAAATATACTTTCCGTACAGTACCTTTTTCACTTTGCCAAACATTGGAAAATGTCCAGAACAGTTAGCAAATGGTTAGGTAGTTCGGTCAACAATTATTAGCCAACAAAAAATCCTAGCCTTAATGTGCGTGGTTGACAGTAGTCTTGGCAACCGAATCCCAATAACTCATTTCACATTGGGAAAAATGGCAGCAAGAGTTGAAAATGCTGTCGTCCCGGTTTAATCGGGTAACGGATAATCGAATACCCCTCTTATACGAATAAAATATCCTAAAACCGAATATTTCCTATGCCATAGAAGCAATGTTAAAGATCCCCGCTTAAACGAAAACCCCGCTTGATCGAATAAAATTTCTTGGAACCGACAATTAGTTTAAGCTAGGGGAGCTGACTCATCCGTCATTTTGGTTCCAAAACGGTGGGCGTGGAACCACTGGTATCTACTGTACTCAAATTGCATTGCGGAAATAGTGGAAGCTAAGCTTAAATTGTCGCTGCATAAATGACACTTGTCTATTTTTGTCTGTGTGCCAAAAAACATTTCATAAACTCGGGATTAAAACAAGTGCAATATTAAAATAGACCCTATTTCATGAAACATATCTCCCAATAAACTGTTTTTAAATTCGAGAAATGAGTTATCTTCTTAAATTTACCAAATATGGTACTTTATACAACTAATCATAAGTTATTTTACGCCAGAGCAACCAGGTATAATATTAATGTGTTTCAAATACCTATAAGGCTGGATCCAAGAATGTCTTGGAACTTGGAACCAAAATGTCGGACAAGTCAGCCTGTCCTCCAAAGGAGCTCTAGTTTAAGCGGGGCCGAAGAAAGCTTAGCTGATAATTAGTAAGAAAGAAAGGTAGCTTGGACAGTTTAAAGGGCATTTCCCACATCAGCCGTCCATTCCGTGAGTCTTTTTTTTTCCTCCCAAAAGCGATTTTCTTTGCTAGTTGCCACGACAACAGGTAGGTTCGACGGGCCGCTGTGCAGACCAAGAATACAAGAGTACTTTGATTTTGTTTCGGTATTATACAGTGAATGTTTCCTTTTTTGCGTTTCGAGCTAGATGAGTCATTCATTTAATTTTTTATTTGATTCTTGAAATAGAGAAACGGATATAATGAGTTTCGATTCTTTTTGAAAACTAATCGTTATCCCATAGCTGAGGCTTTAGTTTTATCTCTTTTTTGTCGTCGGCGTGTCATCTCTTTTAAATTTCCAAAGGCCATATCACACGATAGAAATTACAGGCGAGCGTAACCGCAAAAGCAATCGTCAACTCTATCTGGAACCTGTTTTTCCGCTTGTTTCCATCAACAATATTGCTCCAAAACCCTCGTGTGAAAAGGAAATGGCAGTTGCTCCTAATAGAGGCAATTTTTTCTCTACCTTGGGAAAAAATTGCTTCTAATTTTAAGCAACTTACGGAAGAACCAATCAGGGAGCTGGAATTTTGTAACGTCAGCAACCCCTTCGCTACGAAATGGCGTGAAACATTCGTGAAGATGGCGACCATGGCGGTGAATGTTGATGTGGAGTGGAGATCTGAAATTACAGAATTTTTAATCAACAAAGTGCGAATGAAAGATCATTTATGGAACCTGCACTCGCCAGCGTACAGGTTGCGAACGTTAAAAAGATTTTCGTATGAGGAAATAGCTAGAAAAACGACAATCATATTTATCCAAGCATCCAAGTTCATAGCATCCAAGTTGAATTCTTCTGAGTAGCCATGACCTTGACCATTGTTTCTTCTTCTTCCTCCGTTTCATAATGGCACCAACAATTAAAGCTGCAATAGCTGCATTGTGTCTTTTCTTTTCTTTTTTTTAATTCTTCCATAAATTCCGAAAACGAGCTTCGATCACGCGGTGCAAATATCTGATGGCTATCTCGTAGAAAAACGATGAACGTTCTGACGCACGCAGAAGGATAAAGATCAGAAAATAGGCAAGAAGCAAAACGCAACCCCATTTGAAACAAACAAACAAGCATTACTTTTCGAGATTCTTCCGAGAGATTATTTAAATTCTCTACTTAAAATAAATCTATATCTAAAGTATAAGAATGTATATGAAAGTTAAACCCTTTAATTGTTCTCTCGAAATCTGTATACACATTTATTTTATTTAAATAGTTATTTTAACCGCTCATCAAGACCGGCATCCCTTCTTTCATTTTGGCATCACCATTGGCGGAATGCCACTGTCAAGAAAATTTTGACACCCAGTTTCCCCACTAGATGGATGCACCTGGGCTCTATTCGATGCGAAATTGCACTGGGAATTTAATTTTGCCAAGAGATACTATATGAGCCAAACAAGTACTCGACACTCGGAGGGATCTTACATGCCGTATAATCATACGACATGGACGCTGTCGATTTTTTGCATCATAAAAGTCCAACAACTGGAGTCGGGTTTGATCCCGCGCTTTTGGGAGTGAGAGACCAGCCTCTTAACCGCTACACTACTCTGTCAGCCGAAAAGCAAAAGTAGGATCTCGACTTCGATTAGTTCGAATTTCTGCTTATGTCGAAGTTTTTGGATAGTCCCAAATTGCTGTAAATGTTGTATAATGAAATTTTCCCCGTTCACTCGATGTTACTCTGCTTATATCGAAGTTGCTGTCGTTCGCCATTAATTTTTTTTC
>JAXGGA010025507.1:0-10532 GCA_038373865.1 Uloborus plumipes | reverse complement strand
GAAAAAAGTTCCTGCCAACTTCAAAGAGAGATTTTTTTTTTCTTTTTCTTTCTTTTTTTTAATTTCAATTAAGAAGTACGCATATTTTACTTACGTTTTCTACTACCACTGCTTTAAAAAACATTTCAAATTTTATTATCAAATAGGGTGAGTTCTGGTAAGTGCGTCCACGGGGTAAGTGCGTCCACTGGGAATTATATGAACACTGTCCTGAAATAGCTTCTGCAACACATCGACTATGTTAGATAATTGTCTAATGATAATTTAAATAAGTAGAATTCAGGCCTAGATTCAATAGACGAAACACAATCAGAGACAACTTAAATGTCTTCAAAAAAACTCTAAAGTAAAGATTGAGAAGGTTTTGTTTCAGTTTCTCTTGTAGTCATACCAAGCAATTGAAGTCAAGAAATGCAAAATGTTTCTTTTGAGTAATAGCTACTAATAACATACATGGAGTATTTTTTGTCAAATACTCTCACTAAAATTTGTTTATATGACGGTACGCACTTTCCTTTTCTTTAAAGTAAGGTGGGGTAAGTGCGTACCATTATGATGGGGCAAGTGCGTACCACTATCATGAGGCATATGCGTACTATTATGCGTACCATTATGATGAGGCAAGTGTGTACCATTACTTGGAAAATCCGACTCTCGTAATTCACCTTTAATTTTGTTTATAACTCTTTTATAAGCTGATTATAAATCCGACGTCATTTCCGTCAAGTATGTATATTTACATTACACAATTTTATTCATTACCTCTGAAATATATTGGCTTTTAGATATCAGTTAGTAAATTTTTCGTTGAAAATAGCGATCATAAGCTATACTTAATTTAAACCAGAATGACAAATGAAGCAATGAAATTAAGTGAAACACTCAATAAGGAACCAACTGATTCAAAAAACGAAGGTGGAGTAATGAATAAATTATATTTAAAAATGTTAAGAACATCTTGTGAAAAACTATTTCAATGTACAAGAAAAAAACCGTAAAAACCGTTTTAAAAACCGTATTTATTCAAAAAAAAAAAAAAAAAACACGAATTATTCACTCAGGTCACCACCTAACGATCTACTATACAAATAGAATTAAAGAAAATCACAGGGGTACGCACTTAGAACAACGCTGTTGGCATGTCTCACCTTGCATTTAAGAAGGGGTAAGTGCGAACCCTGGTTCAAACACAGACTTATTAATGTATTAAACCAAAATAAACTATGTAGACTATAAGTGATTATTACTAAATAAAAACAACTTGCATTTGCTCACTTGGTCTTATTAAAAGGACAGAGGAAGAATCACAGACACAACTCTCTCATTCTTCAAATCACAGTTGTTCGCGAGACACGTGGGATATCACTGATTGCGTTTCATCCATGCAAGCAAGTGCTGATCTCTATTATTAGGAATTATCCCAAGGCAACTACCTAACATATTTAATATGGTGCCAGAAGTTTTTTACTGCTCATATTCACATAATTTAAGGTGGACGCACTTACCCCGCTAGGTAGGGAAAGTGCGTACCTTAGAATAGGTGTCATAAACCAGGTCACAATACCCATACTTATGGTTTATTTGACATATTATATGCTTGGAAATCTTAGTAAAGGATCTGGAAAGAAAACTAAAAAAAAATTTTGAGTGTACAAGATTTTTCAACAAAGCAGCATCCTTGAGAACATAAACTTTGAAAAAAAGGGTACGCACTTACCAGAACTCACCCTATTGAATGTTTTTTTCTAAAGAGTGCACTTGTCATGTAAGCCTTTTGATTTGAATGGCAAACAGGAAAATACAAATCCTAAGCTTTTGAGCAATGGAGTGTTCTCAATTTATTGAGATTTAGAACTTAACGAATTGACAAAATACAATCAGTCACTTGTAATAGGATGGGTCATTAGATATAATTTAAAAAATAATTTAAATAATTATTTTTTTAAAAATAACATTAAATGAAATACTGTTCCTAAATTTTGCCGAACAAAGAAATTGCTTGGTAGGTACCAATGACCTCACATGACCTTTTATCGTGAAGCCTATTTGCAGGTCCATGGATTTTAACAAATTAAGTTTTCATTTCTTTTGATAGCTTTGACTGAGTCCACAAGGCATCATAATTTTAATATTTAAATACACAAAAGCTTATTTGTACTTCCGGTAAACTACCCATTAGAGATGTACCAGAGAGTAATTCTAAATCAGTCACACCTGAAGTAGAACAAAGCTTTCGTTGAAGAGCAGGAAACCCATCACGTAGCAATTCATTTTTAGAGACATTATCTCCAAAAAGCATGACGATCCGTTATCTACTTGCAAAGAGCTGGAAAAATATTTCATACTTCGGTTATTGTACTAAATGTCTATTTGACAATTTCCGTAACATATTTTGCAGTTTTGACTTTGTTTTTGTGTTCGCTGTTTTTATGAGACACAAAGCAATGTGGTCCATGGCGATCTGGACGCACAATCGCAAATGCTTTGAAAGAGACTGATTCTGAAACATGAGTTTCCATTGCGATTCCATTTATAACTAACCATTTATCACTTTATTGGACATTGCTGTTTTTCTGTGTACATTTGTTGCAACACCAATGCAAAGCAAACAGTCATGCTAAAACATCACTAAGATGTATGTGGTTGAGGTTGTTAAATAGTACGATGACTTGTGGTGAAATGTAATGACCTTTATTAAATGTTCAGCAAGTGTTTGTGCGTTTAAACATTTTTTTTCTTATTCGAGCCCATGTGCAAATGGTTTTGAATGACTGTTTAAACACATTAAATGAAATAATTAGAAAATTTATTTCTGGTAGAATTTCCAAAATTAAAAATAGAAAGTAATGTGACTTCTCCAGCTAATTTTTAATCTACTTTTTCGTGCTACTCTTTCATAAATTCACACAAAAAATAACGAAGTGTCATTGCTTGTTGATATTATTTAATTATTTATGGCAATCATGTAAAGAGTTAGTCGGGAAAAAATACTGCTCTAAATTGTGTGTGCAATGCAGTTGTAATGAGCTCTTTTAAATGTTCAGAAAGTGTCCGTTTAAACATTTTTTTCGTTATTCGAGCCCATATGCAAATGGTTTTGAATGACTGTTTTTACACATTAAAGTAAATGATTAGAAAATTTATTTCTGGTAGAATTTCCAAAATGAGATACATTATTAACTTAGACAAGAGTATCCTAATTCTCAGTTTTGGGACTATGAGGCACGCTATCAATTTTTTACGCATTAGCTGCTGATGCTCAGAACGCGTAATGAAAATCAGCACAAGAAGGCTTATACACCAGATTTTCATCACATTTTACTCGTGATAATTGTTTCTACAAAGAGATGAGCATAACCTAATCAAACGACAATATATCAAAGATCTGAGCTCAAGATCATTAGTTGTAAAGGAGGCATCTATGTATTACAATAAAATTCTGTGATAAATAGTATGCAGTAAAATCTGAATATGGTAAATATCAATGAAATGAGATGTTCATTTTAGCAAAATAAATGTTCAGCACTGTTCAAACTGCTTCTACACTGTTTGAATTTCACTACTCTGAAATTCATTGTAACAGGTTTCAACTGTATTAAAATCAGCATACACTTCGGTTAACTGTATTTTTTTGTAGTGTACATCATATGAGTTTTATTTTGGTTGGACCTTTGCAATGAGCGTCTCTGTGCTAGTTTAAATCACGTGTCAATAGAAAATATAGACGAAGTTCTTTGGCATCCTCGACTGTTTTTGGCTTTCTGGAATTGAGAATTACTATTTTGAGAATAACAACAACAAAAGCAGAAAATGAACCGGACCTTACGTTTTTGAGTGTTGTTGTGGGGTGGTCAACTGATCTTTATCAAAACTATTCTTTTTAAATATTTATATAAGTTACATTCTAAACATCTAATATTCATCCAAAATGTCCCTCATTATTTATTTAATGGACCAAAGAATCACACTTTACAAAAACTATTTTTTCTCCTTTTTTCGAGAGTGTTCAATTGAAGCGAATAATTAACATTTTAAAAGAACAGAAAACATGAAGTGCTAAACTAAAAATTACAAACTAGCAAAAACAAAGTTTTAGCAAGGCACGATGAAGACGTGATACAGCAATACGGGAAGACTTATTAATACAAATTTCTTCGTACAATAAATTATTACTACATAATGTATTATTTTATGTATTATTATACATAATATCAGGTATGGATTGGTGATAGAAAGCCATTTCGGTACTACTTTACTGGAAAAATAAATTTCCATTTGCATAAAAATAGTCCTAACTCGAGATTCAATTACTTTCTATTGCTTTCTGGTACTAGAAAAGCTTCAAATTCAGCCCTGAGTAGTATATATATAGAGAGAGAGATTTAAAAAACATATATATTTATCGTCGGCTTACTGTGAGCACTAAATCATCAATTTTAACAGTCAGTGTGTTGTGAAAATAAGCAAAATATATTTAAAGAGGTGAATCAGTAAATAAACTTATGTTGTTCTTCGAATGTCTTTTCAGCTATCTATGCAATAAATTTCTGTCCCAATTCTATTAATACTCTGCGATTAACACAACTTTAGATAACATCATAGAAAAAGGATGTATTCGCTTTTATATCAAGTAATTATTTGCATACGCATTTTTGTTATTTAATCGCCAAAGGTTGGACTTTCTTATTTGAAAAATCTGAATAGAAATTTAAAAATGTTTGTTTAAATCTCAAGTAAGAATTGTATAAATATAAATGTACATATTTTTTTTCTCAAAAAAAAATGGTTTGTGACTGTGAAAATTCTTCAATGAACCGATTTGATATTGCTTCTTTCGACAGAAAGCGTCATAAAAATAAATATTTTCGAATAGCTCTAGTACACTCTGGAGTAACTTAAATAAAGCGGTCGATACAGATTTTTCAATCGTTTTAAGCTTTCCGTTAAGTTCTCTAAGCGACTTCAGAGACGGCTTGACATCCTTTTTTACTTAAACTTACTTAACATTTTTCTAGTGAATCAGCAGATTTTAAGTTGTGTATTGAAATTCGGACTTGAATGAATAATTTAAACCTGCAACTTACAATGACTGCCAAGACATGTGGATTGATACGCTTTTTATTACGAAAAAGTTTGGGAGAATTCTTCATGATAAAAATATTTTAAGAGAATGAATATGTCTGCTAATGTGTTTATGTGTTTTATTTTTGAATATTTAATTAGAGGTCTTACCAAAAGCAAAAAAAAAAAACAGTTTGGTTGGAAAATCTGAAAAGTGAGCTTTTATGTCTCGATTCAATTATTATTAGCGAATGAGATTGTTTAATCATTTCGGAAACCTCATGTTTGAACTTAATGTTTATCTAAAATAAAAATTTATTGATTCCAGCTTAAGATGACAAAAAATATCAAAAAATAAACAAATTATCCAGGATTGTGCACTGCAAAAATAGAATATGTAAACTTTAAGCAGTACAGTAGAGTCTCGAAAATCCGAGGTAATTGGGGCTCATGCCACCTCGGATTACTGAAAACTCGTATTATCCGGAAAAAATTCTTAACAGCAGAAACGTAACACTTTTCAATCATCATTAGTGAGATAAACTTAATTTCAAGTCGTTTTACATATCAAGTTATTTCCAAAGCATATCTTAATATATCTCTAGTAGATAAAGAATATTTCGTGACACTTAATGTCTTTGACACCAACCTCTCAATACATTTTTTACTACTTTATTGTGAGTACAAAAGAAAATTTTCCAATAGCAAAAAGTTCTTATTTTCAGATTTTAATGCAAATTATCTTTTTAGCTACTGAAGATAGACCTTAAAATGTCAATAAAAGAGCCTCGGATTAAGCGGAACCTCGGACTTTTGAGACTCGGATTTTCGAGACTCTACTGTATTTTAGAAAGCACTTATTCTAAAAATACTTTAAAAGACAAGTAGTCTTAGCAGTGTAAGTGTAGTAGGACTAAAAATGACTTGATAAATAAGGTTGGATAAATAATGTAGCTAAGCTAAGTTAAATTATAAGGGAGGCAACAAAATACAACTACAAGTAGACTTTTTTAAAGTTTTGAGTAAAACATGTGTAAAATTTCAACTATTCGTAAGCTTTCATTGAATAGTTTTCTATGAAACTTACACCCTTCTGCTTCTAAGAGCTTCAAATAATATTTTTAATTGAATTTATTGTTTCACAACATTTGTTTTTTCTCATTTTTTTTTACATTTACTAAACTGTTTTTTGTAAGCTATTAAGACTTTTTGAAACATTCATATTTCTAAATGGTCAAAAGAATATGCATTTTAATACAAGCTTTTAAACAAATAAAGTTTTAATTCTTTATTGATGCAACAAAAATAAATGTTTTACTCGTATTAGGTTCACTCTGAATTTTTTTCTTAAAAGCATTTTTTTAATTCGATAAACTACAAAGATACACGAGCAAGTCTTGAATTTAAAACTTTGTCCATTTTAAAAGTATTCATAATTTCGTACTTATTAACCTCTTTAAAGAACGTGCGCGTATGCAGAAAAAATTTGACAAAAGTCATTGATGTTGAACCTTTACTTTTCCGAAATATCTCTTCAAACTACTGAAGCGTTAGAATGCGGTTATTTTGATCATGGTTTGCATGTGCTCAGTTTAATGTAGGCCGCCAATTTTATTGTTCCATTAATTTGAGTCGCTTAATTGATATGCATTCTAGTGACACATTTAAGCACTCGAACATTATGTCGAATTTGCAGTTAGGCAAAAACGTTTTTACTCCTTTACTCTAAGTAGTCATGCAATTTGCTAAGAGTAGTTCTGAAATTTCATTCGCTGCTCACCGTTACATTTTTTTAAAAAAATATTTTAGATTGTTAAGATCTTCTTTCGTGAACTTCTTGAGAAATGAATTCCTTTATGCAGTATTGATTACCTATGTAAGCAAATGCAGAACTCAAATGTAAACCCCCCGAACCCTGAAGTTACGCTACTGCACTACTATTTACCAATCTGTGTTTAGTTACCAATATTCTGTGTGTATATATATTATATGATATTTATTTTTTACGTGAGTGTTGTATGTTCCTAGTAAATTGTACGTATACATCTACTACACTGTAAAAAAGAAATGTTGCTTTTGCAGTATAATACAGCTAACTTTATAGTAATAAACTGTAAAAATTAAGTAATAAACTGTAAACAGTAATAAGCTGTAAAATTTCTAGTTTTACAGTAATAAACTAAAACTGCTAATTTAACAGTTTATTACCGTGTATTTTACAATTTCAAACTGGAACCTCTGCTGCCATTATTATACTGTTGTTATTGCAGTATAATACAGCTAAATGTTACGGCAATAAACTGTAAAATTTCCAACTTTATAGTAAAAAACTGTGAAATTTTCAGTTTATTACTGTGCATTTTACAGTTTTAAATTGGAACCTCGGCTGCTAGTATTATACTGTAAAAGCATCAGTTCATATTTCGCAGTGTACCCAAGTCTGTACTACAACAAAGCACGTCTTGTGAAAAATGCCTGTAGCTGATATGTTTCTACTTCAACAATGCCTGTCAAGTATGAACATTCCGGTCTGATATTTCGTATTGTAAGAAAATTGTCCTACATCCACCCAAACTTAGCAAGCCGATTACTATACCTTGAAGCGCAACTGATTGCCGCTGACTGCCGAAAGCTCTACAATAGTTGTCACGTGTGTCTACCTTTAGCTCAGTGTCACCTTTTAGCGAGAAAAGAACTTAACAAATAAATAAACGCGGCGACAGTTGCCCACCGAGTACAACACGTGAATTCGTGCGTGGTCAGCAACCTTTACAGACGCCGGGAGGCCAATTTTCAAGGGTTGGCGGTCAAGCGAGGAGTCATTTGAATATTGCACCGAATGCGGGTCAGCCATGAGGGAAGAGCAGACATTTTACTGAGGTCTTTCGGAAACTACTGAGCGATGAGAGGAAGCCCCTGATTAACATGGATATTATTGGACTCATCCTGAGGCAATGTGGAGAAGATGACACTTAGGAGGTAAGTACATGCATATATGTTAATTGGGAGGCCTCACGGTGAGGTGGAATATTTATTTTGGCTGTTTTCGATCAAATATATGGTAATTGGATGATTTAGTAAAAATTAAACCAAACATTTTTGATGTGTGTGTACATTATTTCTTTCGTTAATTTATTTTTTCAATTAACTTCTAATGGTGCGTTTTAACCGACATTGAAATAGCAATTATCAGAATATTTTATGAATATTCATGGTGATCCCACGTGTAATGTGTTTAGTCTTTAGATGAGATGATATCGTAATATATATTTTTAACAATTGAATTAGTTTTAAATATACATTATGAAATGTAAAAAATATAAATTATGCTAAAAAAATGTCCCAGGAAATGGCAGTACCATTATATGAAACATGTTCTACCTATTGCTATTATTATTGTTATCATTTTCTTTGAACTTAAAAACACACCGAACTATAACTTTAATTTTAACCTTTCAATGTAATTTCAACTGTTGACCTAAAGAAACTATGCAATGCCTTCAGTAAAAGAAGAAACCCTTGAAAAATGCCATAAGTAAACGTTGAACGCCCTGTCTATGCTTAGAATGATAAAATAATACAATGTTTAGCCAAGCATAAATTTTAAATGTACGGCCCTCTAACATCTCAAAGTCTAATCATTTGACTTCAAGTTCGCAAAACCTTTTAGGGGGCATTCTTATCCCCCTTTCCTCTAATGTTTTCTCCTAAAAAGGGCTAAAAATAACAATGCTTGACGTCAGTTTCAAAATTTACTCTTCTCTTGATACCAGATTCTCTCATTATACATAACAATAGATACTAGAGCAGTGAACCATTCAAGAGCGTCTGATTATAGTTTGGTTTGACAGCCATGTTTAAGATTTTTTGATTCTCGACCAGACCCTGAACTGCAGATTAAAGCCTTCTTAATTCCTAGAAAAAGGTGGCAGGTTAAAATTTGACTGAGGGTCGAATCTTCAAGCGAATACAGGTGTAAATGACCTTAATCTGATGTAAATATACAGAAAAACTTAAATGTCTAATCAAGAAATAACAGGAATTTGTTTAAAAAATGAGGCTTACCAATTTTAATTTTATAGACGTTTTATACGTAAATTTAAGGGATTTCTTAAAACTTTTGCTGATCGAAAATCTTATCTTGATCATGCGTAAATCTTAGGATTATTCATCATTTTTAAAATGTGATATAATGTATACAGACCTGTGAATGAACACTTCCAGTGAATGAACACCTCGTAATTGTCTTCAAGTTTTTAAACCATTTTTTTAGATGAATCAGCAGTAGGCACGTCATTCTACACATTTCTAAAAAGAAAATGGCTAGAAAATGCTGCGTTTGTGTTTTGTTTGGGATGTTCATTCACTGGGTCAAGACACTTTTTCTCCTTTCAACCCCCCGAAAAACCTGACCCAGAAACATAAAAATTAGCGCAATATTTTTTAAAATAATTACATATATCACCTGAAGTGTGTTTACTATCATGTGACGAATGCTACATTTTTTAACGATGCTATTAATTTTTGAAAACGAAATTCGCTTAAGTGTTCATTCAGTGGTCGGTATACCCTATATGCGTGTAATATGAGTGTATCGATATTCTATGTACGAGGTAGGGAACCATCGGTTTTCATATTGTTACACTTATAATAGTTCGAATTGCAAGCTAAATGAGACATCTTCCGCATCAAACGACACTGCGAAAAATGAACTGTTGTTTTTACAGTATAATACAGGTGACCGAGGTTCCAAATTAAAACTGTAAAATGCACGGTACTAAACTGTAAAACTAGCAATTTTACAGTTTATTTTCGTAAAATTTAGCTGTATTTCACTGTAAAAACCACAGTATAATACTGGCATCAAAGGTTCCAGTTTTAAACTGTAAAATATACGGTAATAAACTAAAATTAGCACTTTTACAATTTAATACTGTAAAATGAGCAATTTTACACTTTATTACTGCAAAGTTGGCAATTTTTACAGTTTATTACTATAAAATTAGCTGTATTATACTGTAAAAACAACATTCATTTTTTACTGTGTATGAGTAGTCATCAGCTTAAAAAAAAGTCTGGCTAATAAAAGGAAACATCCCATGAATATTTAGTATACCTTGTCGTATCTTTAATACAATACTCTTCAGGATTTTTAGATTTTGACGAGCATACCTTTCGCCCACACGCCTGCTGTAAAACTTATATTTGAATCACATTTAGTAGATCTACCTGACGCTCGTACGGAACTAAATAGAATTGTTTGAGTAAGGAGAAGCTTCTCTACTAATAATAAAGTTGAAGGTGGGTCTGTCTTTCTTTCCTTCTGTCTGTCTGTGACCCGCGTAGCGCCGAAACCGTTCAATCGATTTTCTTAAAATTTGGCACAAAATTAGTTCGTAGCATGGGTGTGTGCATCTCGAAGCGATTTTTCGAAAATTCTATTTCGTTCTTTTCTATTCTAATTCGTAGCT
>JAXGGA010025506.1:0-10536 GCA_038373865.1 Uloborus plumipes | reverse complement strand
ATACTTAATTGTATAAAAAAGTATATACCGTAAAATGGGGTGTATAGGAACAGCGGGGTCAATCGGAACAAAACTTCCCGACCGTATAAAGAAATTCTTCATAAATAAACTATTGGGTATTTTTTGCCATGGATTTTTTTTTAGAAAGGTAAGATCATAGGAAGTAGGAAAAAATTACTTTTGTCAATCTTTCAAAGCTACTGGCTTCTAAGGAGGGCTGCACGTGGAATGCTAGAAAACATCACATTTTCATAGACTGCAAAACTTCATATGCAACAACAAACCTTCTTATATTTAAAAGTTAAGAGTGGTATGTTTCAATTATACGCATATCTGAACAATATAATACCACATTAGAATTTACATTCTTTATAAATTGTGTCATAAAAATGAAGAATTCTGAAAAATGCCATAGGAAAAAAAATTGCGGGGTGAATCGGAACACTTAGTTCTGTTATTCCAATTCAAACAAATTTGAAGGAAACTGTTTGAAAAATCAAGATTCTAACCCCAATTCTTCTAATCAAGACAAGGACAAGGATTTATTACTGTTTATCCTTTCTCGTGAGCAACTAGATCTTGGAATGACAAACAGTTGCAGATTTCAAAAGATTTTTTCTCCAGGAGACTTCTTTTTACTTAAAATACGAGGGGAAAGTCATATAGACTTTCTGTAGTAAAAATCCGGCACACAGACAGTGATAAATAAGCGAAAAAATCTTTCAGGACAATCCTCGAACCCAGAGATTTCAAGAAACTAAAGAAAAGGCATAGTTCATCCCAGGAGATGTTATGAAAAAACTTAAGCCAAGTCACAATTGCTAGTTTTAAGGACTAGTACATATTTGTGGACGACATGAGTGTTTTCAATTCATGTTAAAGCTTTGTATTTCAATTCAAAAGCATTTCTTAAAATTACTTTTCATTTTTCATAAGTTCAAAATTATTTTGAATTTTGACAAATTATAAACGTTTACTGGTATTGAAATTATACATTTATTTGACAGTAATTATCTGTTCTTATTCTCCCCCATCAATATTACTCATGTTTGTGAGACCTATTACAGGTTAAACTGAAAAAAAATAAAAATTTTAACATGTGTTCCGATTGACCCCTATCAGCGGGGTGATTCGGAACACCCATATTTTCCTATATATTTTAATAATAACTGTTCAAAATGTTTTGTCTTTGCTTGGAATATCAAAAGTAAAGCAAGACCGAAGTTTTTACCCAAAAAATCAAATTAAAAAAAAGATCTTTTAACTGCTTTTTTTACAATCAAAGCTGAAAAGTGTTCCGATTCACCCCATTTTATGGTACAACAAATTATTTCTATATATTGACTATTAGTATATGATATTCATAATAAATATTGACAATAGTATTTTTTTTTCATTAAGAAATGTATAAATATATTTTGTCCGGCAGTTCTTGTCAAGTCCGTTACCGTAAGTTTATTTTAGCTAAAAAAGGTATTTATTGCAGTCAAAAGATGATAACATGTATTCAGTTACCTTAACAAACTAGTGACGTAACTATTTCGTACCATTTTGTTTTCCTAAGTCTAGAAATACTGCTGTGGCGTTTCGCACAAGATTTCTTCCAGGTGCGTATTTTTATTCTTTGTCAAGTCTGTTACCAAAGATTTTAGTATTAATTTTTACTTTTTCTCAACTTTTACCCCGAAATATTGTTTATTATAGAACTCTAAGAAAATGCATATTGTTGTTCAATTTTTAAATTCGACAACCTAGCCATAATTTGACATTTTTGGTTGAAATGTCAAGTCCGTTACTGGTCAAATCCGTTACCAAATGTCAAGTCCGTTACCATACAGTTTTTGATCAATACTTTAATGATCACAAACATCGTTTTAAGCTTCAGGGACGCAAATAATTTCAAATGAAGTTAGTTCTAGGAGCTATGATATAGTTTAAAAGTGAGATTTCATATTGATTTTGTATGGTAACAGACGACAATTTTCCTTGCAACTTAAAGTTTTACAACAGTATTTGAACAATTAATTATGCATCAAAGTGTACAACCAATTACTTTTCACATACCTAAAATATGTGACAAAACACCTGTTAGTGATTCTAAGAGAAAATAGCAAGTTAAAAAACTTACTTAAAAATTCTGCAATGTAAGCAAATGGTGAAAATGACCCATATTACAATAGCTATATTATTGGTTTTCTTTTACTTACATGTTAACTTCAGGACTATTTTTTACGAGAAATTTTCGATTTTGATAAATATCGTTAATGCGATGCTTAAAATGTAAAACTTACCGCAGATGAAGAAACAGAGGTTTTTTGTCTCCCCTTAGTAGCAATAGAAGATTCCCAGTTTTTGAATGATTTTCAAGGTTCGAATCTTTGTTCTGCAAAAGCATTTGCAAACGATATTCATAAACTATAATATAAAAAGTAGTGTTAGACCACGAGCAATTTATGCACTAAAACCATACAGATTAAAAACACGTTCTTATTTAACAGAATGACTTAGTTAAATTGAATGATATATGTACGAGTTTAAATTTGGCATGCAAGACGGAAATCGAGTATCGCTAAATAGAACACGCTTAAAACGAATTGATTCTAAGGCGATCCCTCCTATTATTTATTGTTGATTGTTATTTGGATAAGAGCTACGGTAAAGACGAACTGATTTCAAAGGTCCCTTGGAGTTTATATTAACGATGGTAGACTGAATATCTTAATACTTTCTTACCATTCTAATTCATGAAATTGCTTATAAAAATTAGGAAACTGCAAAGCAGTTCATATTAAATTCCATGCATCGTGGTTTTTCTTATTTGTGCTAAGCAGGATATGAAACAAGATCAATAAAAGAACCAGTCGTAGTTGATCCATATATAGATATGAACTCACGTGATACTGTATACTTTTGAGTAAGCAAAAGTAAAATACTGCTGAATACTTTATTTTAAATAGCGTAGTCTAGTATAGTTGACACACATTTTACATTTATTTTTCAACTTTTTCTTACAAATGTTACGCACCAAAACAAAATTTTCTGTAATACTATTAATATTTCCCCTTCAAAAAATGATTTCAACACATTTATCGATAAAATGATCCCACATTGAAACATCTTTAAAAAAAAAAAATTCAAATGGCAAATATACTCGATGTGAGTCAAGTAGATACATAAACAAATAAGGTTTTATGCTGACGTAATAACTAACTAAATAAACTTCTAAAAAAAGTTCTATAAAGTAAAAAAAAAAATCCATTCGCATCCCTAAGCAAAAAATATTAACTCATAATAGTTAGTCAAAACATTTCGATGAAATACAGCTGCAACAATTAGCTTTATTTTGTACTAAATCTTAACACAAAAATGTCGGTGAAATTGTTATTAATTAAGATCTGAAATGACACAAATGGCTTTTGAATGATCAACCTTAACCCCTTGAACCATAATTATGTCTCGGGAACGTCAAAGAGTTGATAAGGGCACATGAAACGAATGACTTCTCCGAAACGTCAGTCTGCAACAGCACACGAGATGAATGACATCTCGCAGACGTCAATCTACCATGGCATTTGAAATGACTGACGTCTTGGAGATATTAGTCTTCACTAGTTGACGAAATGAATGACGCCTTACAGATTTAAATCTATGGTATCTTAGATGTCATCTTGGAGACGTCAGTATTTACTAACACACAACATTATGGACGTTTAGAAGACGTCAGTCTGCACTAGCCCATATAATGAACAACGCCTTAGTGCCGTCAAACTACAATGGCATTTAAATTAATGACTTCTTTGAGGCGTCAATCTACAACGGCATGCGAAATGACTGACACCTTGGAGACGTCAGTCAACAATGGCACTTAAAACGTTTTGTAGACGTAAAAACGTCTAAAAATGCTTATGATGACTTGCTTGTGCTTAAAATGAATGGCGTCATTGTGCGTTAAGATGTTTGTAAGTTGTTAAGTTGTAGAAAAATTATCGTTACTGTCACAATTTTACCACTACACCTAGAGGTTAACATGGGCAGAGGAATCAATCATACTCACGGCAAATGCTGGGATAACTTCCGCTCACCAGATACATTGTTGAAAAGTTGGAATCTTTGAATGGTATGTATCGGTCTGAGTGATATCCAACGGGGGCGCACCGAGATCCGTCGGTGCCGCAGTCGGCGCACTCTCCCCTGAGGAAAGCTTTGTAGCTGCGACACCAGTATCCAATCATCAGGCAAGATCCATTGCGGATGCTCGAGATGAACATGGCAGCCGCCCTTTGGTGATCACTCGTCACTGCAATAGATGAAAAATTGATTAACGAGAACATTTCACCGTTTGAGAAAAAGGTGTGAAGAAAATATTTTTCATTTACCAGCATTCGTGCAGAAGTTTTCCTTCCGAGACGAACGGTACAAGCCTCAGATCTCTTTCCCTTTAAAGACGGGTGGGTGCAACGGAATACACTTATGTTTTATGGCTTCGCGGTTCGAATAAACCGTAATCCCCCAGTAAGGAGATATGAAATCTTGGGAAAATCTCCGGCTCCAAAGAGAAGATGCGAAGATTTCAACCCCATCGTCAAAGGAAAAAAGATTTGCGGTACAGCATGTTAAAGGCCACGATTGGCTGGTATACTTTTGTTAATTTCAAACAGATTGTCAGTTAATATTAATTTATCAGAGTTTTTTTTTTCTCATAATCTGACACAGAACTTCAGGAATCGTTTTTTTTAAATAATTTAATCAGATTACTTAATTAGAAATTCAACTACAACATATTTTAATCTATACATTTTAGTTGATTTCCTAGGTTTTATTAACTGCTCTTCTTGTAAAACGGTCAAGGTATCATTTAAATTCATTAAAATCTGAAAGAACTACTGAAATTAAATTTCGGTAAAGGGCCATAATAAAAAAAATAATTAAACAAATAAAAACTAGATTCGAAATTGTAACCAGATTTTTCCTTCGTTATTGAGAATGAATCAATTCACTCTGCTGATATAAAATAAAATTCCAAATTTTAATTCATTGTGACTCTCAGAAAAGCCAATATTCATATTTAAAGTTGATGATTAAAGGACAACTAGACTAATGAAACATAAAAGTTTCGCCTTGAGAAAAAAGGATGAGCATCACTTATTGTAAGAGGTCGGTTTTCAACTAATTCTTGAGGAATACTTCATACTGATTTTGTTAGAGACATTTGTTTTCACAAAACTAGAAGAAATTAATTGAAAAAAACATGCTTTTAATCTATGTTTAAAATAGCCCTTGCTTACGGGTGGTTACTCACTTCTTTATACCATTTTGGTTTGTCCATAAAATCAAAAGTACTGACCTAAATGCTATCTAACTTGGAAGTCAATTGCAGGAAATCTTGGAATATAATTTTTATTTCTGATTTACGTTGCTTCTAAAATATCAACTCTATCATGTTTGCGGAAAATTAAAATAATTTATTCATAAATGTTCTACATCATTTCTGTAGTTCATTCCTTCAATCTAATTTAAAGGCATTCAATACAAGTGGCTTTCAACTTGTCATTTTTTTCTAAAACAGGATTCAGAATTTTCTCGTAAGTTACCGGAAGCAATAAGAGGTTAAATATCATCCAGCTCAACTTTTTTCGAGTCAAATTTAAATTTACATGGAAGCTCACAAGAGTTCAGCTCCTGCATTTACTTTCAATTTTTGAAGATCTTGACATATTAGATGAAATTAGGTCTAATTATGCATTAAACTAAATTCTGAAGGCTCTAGAGCTCCTATAGTTCTTTTTTTATAAAACAAGTCCTGATTGAATCCCATTTAACTACTAGTTCCGTAATTTTGCTATGTTAAATTTGTGGTAATAATGCAATTTTTTAAGCGAGGAGGTGTTCCCATAAATTCTTTTTTTACTCAACTGCATGACTAATATATCTACTTATATTAAAAACTGAGTATCTTTCTATCTATCTATGTCACGCTTCTTTCTCCTGAACGCCAATGAACTGAAAGTCGAACCAGGTACCGATAGATAGGAAAATTTTCAGGCTTTATTAGTTTCAATTTATATAATTATACGATTTTAATTAGCGAAGATATCAATTAATAAGTAGTCAAATTTAAAGCGATTAAGCCTAATAAATGATTAAATATGAAATCCATTGTTGAAACGCGGTTGCCAAACCTATGAAACAGTGATAACAATGATAATGAGAATTTTGAATAAAGGCTTAACTGAATCAAACACGAAACTCATAAGCAGGCCACTTACATAGTATTTTTATCGCTAGCTACTTGTAATATTTTGGAACATTCATTTGTTGAAAAGCCATCTACTTATATTAAAAAATGAGTATGTATGTCTGCTTTTTTCCTTTGAGCGAGCTGAACTTGCTGAAACTTTCCTTACCATCTTGAAAGCGCGAAGCATCTCAATAATTCGAATGATTTTTTTATATAGGAAAAAAGTAAAGGCGTGAAGCGTCTGTTAGCGAGCCGCCTTGGCGGGGAGTACTTTCTTGAAATTTTCCTCACTACTTTCAAGGCACGAAGTGCCCGTGCAATGCCGGGTCACGTGCGTGGTATGTCTTTAAATCTAATGAACATTAAATTATACTAAATAATATAAGTTCAGAATGAGGTAAAAGTTAGAGAGGGGGCACGTTATGCATCAACATGCCGCAGGAAGCTAATCTAGCTGCCCTGGCAGCTAGTTCTCTAATATATGTCGATACATTGATAAGTCAAAACTGCAACTTCAGTTGTAATGTCTAAATTTTCATGGGAATTTTCTCAGATGTTTGTCTTACCTTCATAATGTAGATGAGCGGTTACTGTTTGGTCATCCGGGTAAAAATCTAAATGACCTAGTTTATGACAGGTACCATGTCCTGAAAAAAGAAAATAATAATAATTTGTATTAAAATAAAAAAGTACAAAATAAATTAAAATAGTTTGTTCGCAACAATCAAAGCTATTTTTAAAAGCTAAGCAGCGTTGTTACAATATAAACCAAGTGGTTCTCAAATATATTTACGTATAATAATTGTTTTAAATTAGCAAGGAAAGTTGCAAGGAAAATTTTAATAAAAAAGTTTGTCAGAAAAGGCTATTTACAGCAGTACTGCTGATAATTCTATTAGTAAAATTAATAGCAACATGCTTTAAAATTTTGACAAATTTCGTCTTCAGAATTACCTGAATCATATTCCTTCAGTTCGGAGTGGATTACGTCTACGAACTCAGCATCAGCTTTGTCTAGCCGAACAGTGTCTGGCAAGTTGCAGAAAAATTTGTAAGCTGGGTCCAAACCTGAAAATCCCATATTATTATTTTTACTCTTAAAATTCGTGCAAAGCTCAAGCAATGACTTTACATAATTACTACGTGCAACTAAATAAATACAGAAAAAAAAATAAAATTTACAAGAGGCTTTGGGGGGAAAATTCAAATTTAGCTATTCGCAACTCCAGAGCTCGAACACGCCATCTCGTGGGATTTACAAAATTCCTTTCAGAGGTAAAACAGTGTGCATTCCAACCGTATGTTTTGTTTGTCAAAACAAGTTGGTTTTGATCAAAACATAGGTAGTTTGTAAGGCTTGTTCATTTCAAAATAATAAAGAACAAAAAAATCATAAATACGATCAAATATCACTAGTTCATTTGGCTTAGAAGCAATAAAAACAAAACGACATGTGTTTGCTTTACCTCTCATAGACAGTGGCCGCAGCGAACCCTATAATTCGTTGGAGTTGTGAATCGTAACTCTCAATAAAAACGTTAGCTTCAACACTTATACTGGAGGTATAGATGTCATGTTACAAGTTTTCACAAAACAGACGGAATAAAAGAGGAAAAAATTTAAATCTGTTACAATGTCTTTTGCATACAATGCTTAATCTTCAAATATTTTTTCTCCATAAATTCGAATTCACATCAATATACATAAGGGTTTTAAATAATTTCAATAGTGAGCTTATTTTCACAATTTACTAACTTTCGTCTTCCTTTACTGCCATTTCAATCTTCAATATTTTGTCTTGTCCAGGTAGTAGGCAATGAGTCAAAAAATTAAGTAATTGCAAAATTAATAGCTATAGCAGATGGTGACAAAGAGTATATGAACACACACTGCATCCCGACAGCAAAAGTACCACGACTCGAAAAACATCATTTCCTACAAATCGACGGATAAAAACTCATGAATTTGTACTGTAGCAAATCAATAAGCATTACTCAATGTTTTAGCTCCATTTTATCCGCCACTGTTTTCAAAACGATATTGAACTGTTTTGCAATTACAAAATTATTGCTATAACTCACAAACCCAATACAAGCTATACCATATCACTCTTTACATTGTGTTATTTTGATGTTAGGAAGCGGAAATGTTTTTATCATTTTAATTTGTTTCATCTAGAAACTAGCACAAAAATAATGAAATGATTAAAATAAGTAATGGTGTTTTTCATTTATATTTTTCTGAAAATTGAATTAACAAGAACTACCTGTTATTCTGGATACCATTGGCAAAATACTTTGACCAGCGTAACCAGCCACATGAGCTCCTAAGCCATGACCAATAATATGCATCATATCCGTTGTCAAATTTCCAAATTTCTAAAACAGAAAAAAGAATATAATGAATTTGAAAGCAAAAACACATGCCTCAGCCACTTGTGCAGTACTGCATTGAACCTTAATACGAGAGAGTGAGGTATTACATCAATAAAAAAAATCAAAGCAGACTATATTTAAAAGAAAAATGACTTATAGTGCAAGTGGTAGTGCGTTACAACTCCTGTCAAGAGCATCCGAGAAAGAAGGGTTTTTTGAATTTTCTTTAAAGAAGATTTCTGCCGACTTTTAGAAGGCATAAGAAATCTGTGTTTTGTCTTCAATATAATCAACAGAAAATCCACTATTTTTTTTCCTTTAGTTTTTTCTAACTATTCTGCAGATTTTTTGAATCATGTTCAAAATATGCTTAAATATTCTGCAGATTTTTGAAAGCTTTACAGCAGATTTTTTTTTTTTGCTGTATCTCACTTAAAATGGGCTCCTCTTTTTGCAGCATCATAAAGTAATTCTATTATAACAGACAGCTGTTGAAGATATCAATCTAACAGTGAGTATTCATCTGTTTTAAGTGACGTTACAGTGCAATTAACAAATAATGGTCTCCTAGGAGAGAACAACTTTTAACCCTTTACTGCACGATTTTTTATATTTTCAAGAAAAAAATCATTTGTTACCTTTTAAATAGCCCTGAGTTCAGGAAAAATGAAGAAAAAAATTAATCTTAAAAATGTGCACCAAAAATGATGTTTTAATTGTTTGTTCTATATATGGCACAAAGCACATAGCATATGCTTTGTATACGATAAGTGTAATAATCTACAATGTGTTTTGTGCCATAAGTGGTATAAACAAACTTTCCACTAACAAGGAGACGGCACGGCCGTGGGGTCGGAGATTCGGGTCAATTTTTTTTGTGGGGAAAGAGGACCATTAGTATCTCACGTAGTTGAAGTAATACGACGCACTACTCAGAAAATTTCGAGAAAAATCGAATTGAAGTTTCCGATTTTAAAGTTGAAGCCTTATCAGTTTAAAATCTCTTTCTTGTGCTAAGCCACCGTGGTACAGTTGGAAGAGTGCCAGGCTTGCGATCCGGTGGGCAAGGGTTCGAATTCCACTGTGGGGTTTTTTTTTTTCTTTCTTTCTATTTTTTTTTTTTTTCTCTTTTCCCTCCAGGTTGTTGGTTATGTTTCTCCTCCGAACCTAATTAAAAAAAGAATATTTGAGCCAAAGAACGCAAAGTTTTTCATTCACTGAAAAACATTCGCGCTCGTTATTCTATCTGCTCATAGAACGTTCCGATCTTTATTTTTATTATTATTATTAATTTTTACCTAGCAATTATTGAAACTGTTCACATCCCTATATTATTTTTTAAGACTGTTTTGATTTTTTTTTTCAATTATTTTCTTTTTCTTACAACAACACAATTCATAACGGTGGGTTTCTTTTATTTTTCATTGTAAATCATATAAGGAGGAACATTGGAACAATAATGAGAATAAATTCAATATTTTTAAAAAAATTATTATATACAAAACCCGCAGTGGTAATTACCGTTGAAAAAAACAAACTAATACTTTTTACATTGGGCAAATATTTTTTTACAGCTATTATAACATTTTTATATTAATGAGTATAAATTCAATTTTTTTTCATACAATAATAAAAAACAAAAACTGTAGCGGTAATTAACGAAGAAACAAACAAAGCAATAATTTTCAAATGGTGTAAATAATTTTTACAATAATTATAACACTTGGATATTAATGAGAGTAAATAAAAAAAAAGAAAGAAAAAATCCTCCCGCAGTGGGATTCGAACCCTTGCCCACCGGATCGCAAGCCTGGCACCCTTCCAACTGGACCACGGTGGCTTAGCACAAGAAAGAGATTTTAAACTGATGAGGCTTTAACTTTAAAATTCGAAACTTAAATTCGATTTTTCTCAAAATTTTTG